>PQWD01004528.1:0-18950 GCA_019425675.1 Leucinodes orbonalis
AAATAGAGCTTCCTAAAAACCTTGTTAAAAAAAATCAATGTATGTAGATATTGGAAGTTTAAATTTAATACATATTACCAACAAATTGTATGAACGTTCTCTTTAAAACCTGGAGACATAGCTCTCCCCCATTTGTGAACAAAATTGATACAATATATATAAACAAATTAATTAATTTCAGATAAAATTGAACATGAAATTAATGGCTTTTATAAGGAGTATTCTAGCAAAAAGCTAAAGGAACAAATGTTCTACAGCCTGCGGCAAAAGTATAAAGAAAATACAAGAAACGACGTCAAGAACATCACTTGGGTGGAAGTACAACCAACTGTACAAGTTACGCACAAAAATGCTATGGAAATTCCCAGAGACGGAGTTCAATATGACAATGATTACCAGAGTCTAATTCAGAAAAAACATAAAAATCCTATGTGGCCAAAATTTGACGATATTTTACTTGAAATGGGTAAGAGATACGACTGGAAAAACGATAGGTGGTTGAAGGTTAAAGTTAAATTAAAAGAACAGGAACGAATGACGCTAGTTTTAACAATTTAGATTTACACGAAAAACATAAGTTCCATTACAGAATTGTTAAGTTGAACAAAAGTAAAAATAGAAGAAACATTGTTGTAGCTGTTTCAGCAGTAAGATAGATTAACTAAATTAATTTCACATTATTGAGGGTATAATTTAATTGTAAATGGATCTATTTTTGGTAGACTCTGGGACCAATAATGGTGACGCCGATATAATGGAATAGGTAATTATTACCCACATCAGATCCATTTGGGTCAATGACAATTGAGTCACATGAGAAACGGCGATAAAAAGGTAGATGTATCTTTCAAAACGCTTTGCATGAGTTATTTATTGTTATATTGTTTTGTCGTAGAAATTATCATACCACTATGAAACAAACATTAAATTTTCATACATTTTGCTATCGTTCGCTTTCAAAATTCACTCATATAAGCATAATGATACTTATAGATTCCCAATTAACAATAAATAAATTGTTTATGTAAGTACCACCCTCTCAAATACAGTGTATGTGAATAAATAGTGCATAATGAAATACGGAATGTGAAGACTAATTATGTTTTAGACATTTGAAAAATAAATTGTTCTCGATATTGTGTTGTTTTATTATCTGAAATAATAAAAAAAATATTCATATTTCTTCGAGAATGAGCTTAGTAATTAAAGCTCTAACTATCCCCTCGTGTTGAATACTTGCAAACAATCAAAGAGGAATGGAAAATGATGATAGCAGGAATGGTTTGGGTTAAACAAGGAATCTAAAATCTTCTACCTATGATAAGATCTTTCTTGTAAGGCAAAGAAGCAACTGAAAAAATACCCAAATATTACAGTAATCCTGTCATGTGCAAATCTAAAGTATTTGGTATATTGAGATTTCTATATGTATACAAAGGAAAGTCACTGTAGAGTAAAACTCTTGGCGTCGCTTCACATGATAAAGTTGTTTTTGCCTTAATATAATTTTCCTAAAATAGAATGTTGTTTGGAACTGAATGATGACATATAGTCACGAGTTTATCTACTCCTCTCATAGCTCAGCGTGGGAAGGCCTATGCTCTTCAGTGGGACGTTTTAGGCTGATGATGATGCTGCTTACCTAGAAAAGAAATTCTTTTGTAGTCAAGTACTACCAATGTATTTTTTTATTTGGTTAAAAAAACAATGCAGAACAATCTTTGCTTACAAACAAAATGAAAAAAGTGCTCTTTCTACACCAGCATCATTTACCACAGATCAATAAATACACAGTGAATAGAGATGGCAACAATTACTTAAAACACACTGATTCTACACAAATTGTATGCAAAAGATGAAATGGTGACAATACTGCGAAAACGTTACATAATAGTAGGTGCTTTTTATTAACAAAGTAGTTAAAACACATGAGTGCAGATATACAAACAGTAAATATTGATTTGCAAACAAGGCAGTGATACATTTTTAAGGTTACATTACACTTAATGTTGAAACATGAATCTAAACTTAAACTTTGAAACAAGGCGATGGGTAATAAACCAATGTATCGACTGCTGCGCAGTGTTTCAAGTAGTAGATTTTATAGGTACTTGGTCTTGTGGCCATAATAATTGTATTAAAATGAGTATTGTAATAGTGTACTAAGCGAAAGAGTAGCGATCGGCTACCAGCGTTCATACGACAACGGTTAGTAGCAAATCCTTGGCAAATATCTCGGCTATGATGTCTGGCTCTGTCTGTTCACGAGAGGAATGCAATTATATCTATTGTGACAAATATCATCATTTCTATGGCTTTAATGTATTTGCTATAAAACGGATTCCAGATAGCCACGGCATATTCAATTGAGATCTTACTAAGCTATTATATAGGCATAATAGAGTTTTTGTTTGGTAAATTTTTTAGTAGACGCATTATAAAACCGTACATTTTATAATCGTTCTAGATTTTATTTCCTATTGCCATATGGTAGACTAATGCCTACTTTGCTATAAGGAAGATAATGCTCAAATAACTTTTATTCTACATGACTGTCAGAAACTCTGATATATGACTCTGATATTAATAACAAAAAATATTGTACACCTTGTACAGTATTATTTCCATCACGCACATCCCCAATTAGACTATAGTATTCAGAAGGCTCCTCAAATGATGAATGGTGGTCTGCACATTGTACTGTTGATTTATGAGCGTAACCAACGTTTTCGATTTAACAAATACCAAACGTCCGTCACCCCACGGGGAATGGCATTGACAGCTGGAGAAACATGATGGTAAAGTATAAATCATTTCACTTTGTTAAATTTATACGAACGCCAACCGCTGAAAATGTACTTTATTTACCGGCTTAATTCTGCATATTTCAACCAAATTTCATATATCAGCATTTGTGTATCACAAATATATTTTTATGCATATTAAATACCGCTGTTGATGGAACTATCATCATAAATGTTTGAAGAATGCATCAGTCATTGGAAGGTGTAGCACTTACCATGAGCTTAAGCTGATCTAGTATTTCAGCATGTTGGGCATGCAGGCCCAATCAAAAACTCGTTTTTGAACGCGACTTCGTCCGCATGGTATGTAATGGGGGCATCACAGATTTCTCAAATGTCTGTGGGTGGCACGGTAGTGCCCCCGCCATGACGAGCCAAGCGTAGCACGCAAGGGCACTGTTTACCTTTTCTTGAAGTGTTCACTGTTTAAATTTTCTCGTTTTTTGAAGTCTCTTAGAGTTGAGAGTTGGCTTCCGATGTAAAAGATATAGTAAAGATCCTGAGAATAGTTCATATTCTCGATGTGATGTCGATAATAAACTAATAAACATCATCATATTTTTTTTATATTGACAAGCTAAAGATTGAATAAAAAACCGTAGGTATGAATACAACTTTATATTAATTACTTCATGAACCACAGAACATGGTGTTCTGATATGTTTTCACATATTAAACAATAGTTAAAATTTGATATTGGAATCCATTTCAAGTTTAAAAAAAAACGTAATTTGCTCATTCCAAATTGGTTTGTCACGTCCGCGAAAGCCGGGGTATTAATAATTATAATCCACTTTTTTTATTTTCCTACGTTTTTCGAAATTTGATTCTACCCATAAAGCATTCGGTCTGTTGAAGACAAATTAAGTGCTTACAAACGCAATATAAAGGTACTCTTCAGAATAACAGATGGGAAATTTGAAAATTCTAGCAAGGGGTGTAGGTAACCGACATTATCATTATATGTACAGGTTCATATTGTTATAACTTCTTACTTAAACAAAGCTCATTAGCGTGAAGTATTATTTATCATTTGGAGTTTCAAAAGGAGCGATTTATGGAGTTTTAAAGTAAGGGATTTGTAACTTGAGTTTTGCGAATAGGAAATTGTGTTTAGATAGCACAGAGATGGGAAAGTTGGGTCTTGGTTAACCTAATGTATATGGTTATTTATTCTTTTTTTAAGTAGAATCTTCTGAAATGAAAGTAGTCAAGCAGGGACTAAGATAGTGCTTAAATTATACTTCTTTGAGTACATAAGATAATTCTGTTACCCAACATTGTAAAGGAAAAATCAGTGATCGGTGCACAGAGATGAAGAATGATAACTATTTCAGAATGTCACTTTATCAGAATACTACATAATTATTTGTATATTTGAGAATATGCAGATTGATAATATTTATAATATTACATAAATAAGAAATGTATTAAGTTATATTGTACTTTCATAATTTTACGAAAGCATTTAGTACATAACGTGACATGTAAAATAAATAAGATATTAGTAGACGTTACGTTACACTGTAAATGTAAAAAATAAGTGCGCTTTCAGTTCTCACACTCAAAAACAAATTGTTATTTTGATAAGTTTCATCCCTTCGTTTGACACATGATAAGTTATTTTTATCTTATTTAAATGTTAACAGGCAATAAATATTCACACAGCGCCATCTACGAGTAGCCCCAAGTTAAGCGTGAAGCCCGTATTATGGGTAGTAAACAACGGATACACATACTTCTGTACATTTTTTTTGTAAATACACACATACTCGTACATAGAAAACACCCAGACCATTACAAACAGACATGTTCATGCACTTGATGTTACAGTCGACCTCTCAACAACAACACCAAATGGGTCTTATTATTCACACTACATGAGAAATGTTTATCAAATTCTTTAGTGTCATACAAACAAATTCGCATTATATATAGTGTTCGCCCAAAAGAGCAGTCTGGTGACTTGCAAATAACAAGCTTAGTAACTAAGCTTAGTTCAAAGCTCCCTTCTAGAACTACTTGGGACCGTTTCCTGCAACCTAAACTTTTGCATTTAGGTGCATTGCAAATAAGCTTCAGTGTTTGAAACAAAAAATAAGATACAATAATTACATGAAAACAATACGTAAGTCTTTGTAATAGATCAATAACAGCCACATAAGTATTCATAATCTATAACTTTACTTCGTCGTAGTGTGAGACATTTGTGGTGGGCATATTATAAACCCGAAATTATTCATAAACGCATTGGAGGATGTTTTCAAGACCCTGGACTGGTCTGAACGAGGCGTCAACGTCAATGGAGAGTATGATTCTCATCTTCGTTTTGCAGATAATATCGTCATCGTGGCAGAGTCATCGGAAGAGCCTAAATAAATCTTCCCGACGAGTTGGACTTTGCATGAATTTGGACAAGACGAAAGTCATGTTCAATGACCACAACCAATATACGTCGATGGCGTCCTACTTATAGACTCTTTGTTTGATTACACTTTATCATATCAGCCGTATAACGGTTATCAAATCCACTGTACTGTTGAACATACGCCTTACTCAGAAATATCCACCACCTTTTGATTGGAGGCTATAATTATGAATCCAATGCCTCGCATCCTTTTGTTTTTTATGCCAATGGGGGCAAACGAGTAAAGAGCTCATCTGATGTTTAATAACACCTCAGCGTATGTAGGTGTCTTTTTTGCGTCATACACTTCATTTTTACTTACTTCATAAAATAAGACACATACCATACCTAGATTCCTAAGCCCGATCGTTTGAAAACGTTATATGTAATCAGTAAAATATCATTTCTTAACCATTCGCTTTATGCCAACTGACACAAAAGCTACGCAGCATTTCATTAGGGATTGCCCAAACACACATCGATCTTCCAAATAAGATGGAACGAGCCTCGGTAATTACGAACGGCGCTCACACCTGCACACGGGCGGCTTAATTACTTCCTGTGTCAACATCGTTTTTTCCAAGAACTTGGTGGTTCTGACACTCGATGTTAGCAGCCTGATCTCTGAGCAAACGCAACTAAGCCCACAACAAACACGCCTATTTGCCTTCACCCTCCTTGGAGACCTGAGTCAACATTAATATCCTCATTGCTTTTGAGACGGACACTTGTAAGACGATGTTGGGTGGACATACTTGTTTGTCAAGTTGAATGGTTCGGTTTGCAGGTGAGTGTAGTCATGCAGTGTTAAATTGTAATGCTGTTCGTAAAATGTTTGTCGGAATAAATGTAGCTCGGCTATTACTATTTAATACTCATATATGAGTAGCGAAATAAATCGTTGCTTTTTTATGATATTCGACAAATATAAATAATTTGAGTAAACGTCGATTTTGACGGACTGCTATAATTATAAGTTATCTGGGCTACTTTATTTCTACGCATAGCTTGAATTTAAAAAAATGTAGCATTTCAAAGTCACAAAAACATCGGAAATATTTTGAATTGTTTTAAAACATACATAAGTGATTACCTAAACCTTTTCAATCTTCTGCGCACGGAGGATCTGATGATAATTGGTCACCTATCCGATAACCAAACATTGCAATTGTTGCTTAACTTGTTCGATTGTTAATACGCTGGCTATAATATGGAAAATAAATTCACTCTAATTGTATTATTCAAATATTGACGTAAAGTTTGGAGTAATTTTGTTTAAAAGATTCCTTTCAAACGTAATTAAGTTTGTAAAATATTTTAAGATAACTTTTTGGCGTAAAAACTTTAAGACATTATAACAAACTGACTTTGAGTTATAGTTCAGAACGGCAAATTACAATTAAACGTCTTTAGACACAAGTCGCATGTTATTGTTTGAAAAAAAAAATTTTAGTGGTGGTTCTTAATAAAAACGCAAGGTTTAAAGGTGTAATCAACAGAGGTGGGGGAACCCCATTAACTATTATCACCTTTTAAACCTCAAACTTGTGACCAAGATTTTTGCTTCAATTCGAAAAGTGTTGTAGTTGTATTAATGTGATATTCAGTACAGTATGTACTTCCTACAATTTATAAACCAAAAAAATATCTTCGTTCGTAAAAATATGTTGCTGGCACATTATCACAATACGTTCATCCTGTTTAACAATACCCGGTCCACTTTTGCAAATATTTCACGAAGCTTAATAATGCGATATTGAGTTTTTATTTATACGATCATAAATTTCATTGGAACTGCACTAAACTGCAGCAGCTGTGGAAATATTGTAAGTTTGCGCATCGGTACAAACATTATTCCAGTTTTAACATAAAAAGTACGCACATCAAGAAAATAACTCGCTGAAATCTGAATGATAATGATATAGGTATTTGACTTTCAAAGAAATCTAAAGAAGCTTTACATTATTCTAAAAATCTAACTAACATTGCTTTATATTATAATACTAATTCTACCATTATATAAAATAAAATTGAGTCCTTGAGTGAGTAAATTGAGTGTTGGTTAATCAGTTATTGGGAAGGAATAAAGATGTGATTCTTTATTATTCTTACAGTTATGCTCAATAAATGCGAAATACTTCAGTATTCAATTTATTAAAAAAAAATATTTCAGAAAAAACATAAATAATAACCAAGTGTAATTTTTTTCATTAACATTTCTCAGTAATCGGAACAGATCATGCACTGCCGTCACAACATCTTCTTACAACAAAAAAGACGAACGTGATCTTGGATAGAAAAAAGAGCGGGATTTATATGGAAAACAATCTTTTAGATTTTATTACAACACTTTTATTATTTGTAAACGGAGGCTACACTTGTTCCTTAAATTTCATTGTATATGGTTTTCTGTTTGACCAGTAAAAGTTTGTCTTCGTCTAATTAAGGAGAAAGAGACGTCACTTTTTCACCGCGAAATGGGATTACGGAAACATAATCTCTTAACCTACTCTATCCCTGAACAAGCCTTCATACTATTTAAGAAATTAATATTCAGATGCATTTCCTCTTCATATTTTTGATTTTATTTTAGAGATCTTTTAATGATGATGGCCGAGATTACTACAAAAGTAGCTGTAATTTTGTATAATTTAAAATATACATTACAAGTTTAAATAAGATTGTTATAACTTATTAGATACAAAATTTACTAATTTTCTTAATGTTTCACCAAAAACTCACTCGTAATATGTGTTATGGTTTGCCTTGCAAATACTTTATACAAACCCCTTACTCATACCTGCACTCCAAATCTCAGCTTTCAATCCCATTTAGATTTTATGAGATATAGGTATGCAGAGTGAAACGTGTGGTAGTAGAGATATGCCTTATGGTAGCGTTGGTATAATATTTGTGGCTCACGTATATTAGGAAAAGCTTTCACGTTGAGATATTGACATTTACTAATGAAAATGCACCCCAACGCTTTGGAATAATGTTGATTATGGCCCGAGTTTTCTTTAGGGAATCCGGCTTCAGACAAAAATGTTTTCCCGCGTAATGTAATTGCAACGAGTTTTCATATTTTTCATATTCCGTTATTACATTTAGGAGAGTTTGTGATTGAAAGTTTTATTAGAGGCTTTAGACAGAACAAAGGCGGGATGTGTATTACATAAAACTATTAGTTTGTAGCAGAATAGATGATAATAATAATGAACTCATCAGAACTCATTATTTTGTCTCACAAAGCCTCTACGTGTTGGACCTATGACCCCATGCAAGCTTCAAAGGACCGGTCTCCGAACCATGACCTCCCAACAGAGACTACATACAATAATAAATATCCACTGACATTCACACAGCGCCATCTAGTCCCAAGTTAAGTGTGAAGCCTGTATTATGGGTACTAAAAAACGGATAAACATTTTTTTTTTGGAAATACGTACGTATATATTATATATAGAAAACAACCAGACCATTACAAATAGACATGTTCATGCACACAAATGTTTGTACTGTCCGGGATTGAACCCGGAACCTTGGTGTTGCAGTCGACGTCTTAACAGCAACACCAAATGGGTCGTCAAAACAAGATTGTCGCTACATACAAATATTCTTTTAAATATTTTGTTTCGTCTGTGGTATCAATGCTTCTCTTCTTCTTTTGTGGTTTTACTACCACCTTAACCTAGTTGAACCTACCTAACACTATTTGAGTTTAAGGGCTTATATCATAATCATTGGTGTCAATGGGTAAAATATTCAATAATACTGATTTGAAGTGTGGGTTTTTTGTACGTACACCTAAAACTAACGCTCGTCTGATATCGTGGGTGGACACAATGAAATATCTTTTGTTTATCGAAGGTCGATTAATAAGTAATTATTTTTTCAGGTTAAAGTAATTATAAGATCAAAATCAAATCCTTTGTGCGAAAATGGTGTCACCTAAATTGAAATAGAAACTGATGTATATTAATTTTTTTTATTGGAAATACCTGAATCATACAAAATTTCGACTGATATTATAATAACGGAATTAACCATTATTATAATATCAGTCGAGTCTTTACAACATTAGTAACGTTAAATAACTAACACAAAATCAAAATAAATATAAGAAGTATATTAATGCTAAACTTAAAACAAAAATTTTTTTCAAAATGTTTATATAAGTAGTTTAAAAATTTATTTCTCATCAAGTAGCGTCTCATTAAGCTTTATTGTGCAACAAATTCAATTCAATCAAATAAATAAAAGCTTTCAATAATAATAGCTCCCACCGTAAAGGAAAAACATAAAATCTTGTCCAAGAAAAATAATGGCACTTTAAACGTAATCGGAAATGTCAAGGAAATATAAAGGAGAAAAACGATTTAGCGACAGTTATTAAGTTAGCAAGCATCAGAATCTTAATCAAATAAACTTTTTCCATAAATTTCTAAATCAAAATATGGTCACAAAGAAAACTAGCAGTGGAACAAAGAAAATTACCTTGTCAAGGAAACGGCTCGGCAAACAGCGGGAGTCGGATAATGAAATATTTTCATTAGACCCACTAGCGTGGAGTGCAAATATGAGGAGTGCTGGGTTATGAGTGTGTAGGTAATAAATTAGGTCGATAACCTACGTATAAAATAGAAACGGACGCGTCGCATGAGTTGAAGCATCTTATTAGTTTTTATATATTATACCTAGGATACTGTTGAGAATAAAGCAAGTTAAAAAAATAGATATACGAAAAGCAAGTAATAATGAACGAATAATCTAATAAGCAAGTTAAGCTTACAAACTATGACATTGGAGATATATCAGTGCCTTAATAGACAGCCTACAAAAAAAACTTGGCTGTTACAAAGATAAACAATATTGAGTCAGAATTTTACCTATAATACGAGGCGTCATGTTGTCTGCCAAATAAATTTTGCCACCGTAGGTAACGTTTGCTATGTAAACTTGACTTGTGTCACTTAATCTACGCAGCGTTGTCGCCTACACGACGAAATTGAGTCACAGTACGTGGCGTACAATGTGTGTAAACCGTTCTAGGTAAATTGAATTACCAATATAAAGGAAAGTTCAAGCCAGGGAGGGACATTAGTTTGCGACTTTGTAATTTGGTTTAATGGTTCTTAAGCTCGTAAAGGGTGAGCACTTTTCGTGTCGTAAGAAACAACAACGCACCAGCAATATCTAGAAATTTAATTTAGGTTTTATTTGGCCAACCAACAAGAACATACACTTAGACATTTAATTACAGTAGTTTACGCATACATACATGATTCGGTGTTGCCTTAATTATACGCTATCACGGCTGGCTCTAACAAAACTTGCGACTAAAATATCAAAACTTAATTATGTATTTATGTACAAAAAAATATTATAGAATACCAGAAATGAAATTCCATTGTGGTTTTAAGCAAATGAACAATCTATTTCAGGAAAGCACTATACCACTTATTCTCATGAAAGAATTTGATGAGAAAATTTCTGAAAATTTTGAGGTTGTTTGATTAGGTCCGTTAAACCTTAGGTCTTTTAAGTTTATATGTACAAAATGCTGAAAGCTCAGAGAAACGTCAGTCTTACGTTTGAAACAGTCATATTGATGTTTATCTTAGATAGCTTGTGAAATCGTGAATTGTAGTAGACTAAAATACAAGAAACATATAATTTTAGAATACCACCGTACATTATAGTTTTGATCGTTATCATGGACATCGCATATTCATATACAAAGGTTCGAAGAAATTTTGGCAGACAGCCTATTTTTGTGAGACTCCTGTGCAGCTATTAGATTCAATTGATCCTAATACAGCAGAGCAGAAAAAATATGGATTGAGAAATCCCGTGCACAGTGAAGCGCAAGTTTCTTTGAACCAGTCAGAGCATTACATCAACACAAAAAGGTTGTGATGACGGATGGGGGTGCAAATCATGGTGAAGGAGGTTGGCCCAAAGACGTAAATTTTTGGGATGAGGAATCAACTACTCGATATCGACGTCGCATAGAAAGAGATGACAATTATGTAGACGCTATTATAGGTTTATACTCAGATTTCGAACATTTTGTTAAACAAAATAATGCTGTTGAGTTATATGAAATGTACTTTAGGGAAATGCAACCCGAAAAACCACTGGAAAAATCTATGGTTAGACTTAATAATATACAAAGATCCATCCCGTCGCCCGATATCTTCAATAGCTTGGACGATTGAAGATGATCCAAAAATGGTTGTATCGTATTGCAATCGCAAATATCCTATTGTAAGTCCAATCAATAATGATTTTACTTGTTATATGTGGGACTTAGAAAATCCCCATAGTCCGTATTTAGATTTTTTGCCTCCAACAGCATGTTGGCAGTTAGTGTGTTCACCAGTGGCACCATCTATTATAATAGGTGGTTTAAATGATGGTAGAGTATGTATGTTCGATGTGAGAGCTAAAAAGGAACCTATCTTATTGAGTCCAATGCATCTAGCTCATCGCGATCCAGTCACATCAGTTCTTTACATATTTTCACGTACAAACACTGAATTTTTTACTGGTTCTACTGATGGGAAATGCATGTGGTGGGATATAAGAGATTTATCGGAACCAACAGATAATTTGATGATGACAATTAGAGTTCCACCTGGTGAAACACCAAGTTTAGCATATGCTGAAGGTGTGAGTGTATTACAATTCGAACGAACAATTCCAACTAAGTTTTTTGTGTGGAACTGATACTGGATTTGTAATCAACGTGAACCGTAAAGGTAAAACTTTCAATGAAACAATGAGCGCGATATTTAGCGCGCAAACAGGACCTGTAAAGTCATTACATCGCAGCCCCTGCATAACAAAAATGTTTGTTACATGCGGAGATTGGACAATTAATTTGTGGAGTGATGATGTTCACACGTCTCCTATTATAACAGGCTCACCACAGAGGCATCAGATTAACGATGTAATATGGGCACCTCAAAGACATTCAAGCTTCATGTCAGTAACTGGTGATGGTATGTTCCACTACTGGGATATATTAAGAAAATATCGGGAACCTGTCATTGTGATGCCGGTGTCTAAGTCCCCTCTTCTAAAAATCAAACCGCAAGATGAAGGAAAATTAGTAGCCATGGGAGACTCTAATGGAGTTTTATATTTGCTGGCGCTTTCGGATAATTTGGTTTACCCAGCAGAAAAAGATAAACTGCTTTTGACCCATCTTTATGACAGAGAAACTAAACGTGAACACATTTTGGAAAGTCGTATTAAAGAAATAATTCTTAAACGCAAAGCCGACGAAGAAGGCTTTTCGACAGTCGTTGAAGATTACGTCGATGAAGATGCTCTTGCTAAAGCGGCTGAAGATGAATATAGAAGAACAGTTTCGGAGGAAATTAAACGGTCAGGCTATATATCATCAGCAGGCGGCAGATCTGATCCTAAAGCGAAAAGACGTTAATGTTCAGTTATGCCTTATCCTTAGCATCATGTGTATGTTTTTTGTTTTATTTGTTAAAGTGTCTTGTAATAGTTACAATTAAATTTGCTTAACTTGTTTCGCTGTGATTTGTTTAACTGTCAAGATTATTTCAAATAATGTTTTTTACCTAATACTCTTTAGGTAAATAGTAAATGATCACTTAATGTCTTTGATAAACCGTACAGATTGTTAGGTCTTTACAGTTACAATGATACAACTTTTTGAAATCTTTTCTCAGCCTTTACACATTTATTTTGAACCATTATCATGCATAATGTAAGGAAGATACAGTGGTTTATACTAAAACTTGCGTTTAAATTGAACTCAGAATGTCATTGAAATCTATAAATAAATAAATAAATAAAATTCCCTACATTAATAAACCTTGAAGTACTGAGATTGATATGCCCTGCCGCGGCACAAGTTCTTGGTATAAATGTGACTTTGTCACTATGATTTTATTATTGTTTCTGAATTCTTGCATAAGTGGCCATGGAAAAAGTTGCACATATGCACAATCCCATTCGCTGCCCGAGTTGTTGCAGATTATGTTATAAGTCTGCAGGACGGTCATAGAGCTCACCAGATGGTAAGTGATACGGCATTGAAAGATACCAACAACTAATAGTTATTCATCATCATCATCATCATTACAGCCTAATTGCATAATTAATCCTTACCGTTAGTCCCTAAACTAGGGCAGCCTGTATTTAAGGGACTAAGCCTGTATTTTAGGGACTAAATTTGAACACTTGTTTTGCTTTTACATTTATATGCTACAATTTGCTGCGAGGCTGGGGGTAGCACGATGCCAATATAATTACTCAGTGGCCATTATTACGTAACAGAATGCTTCAATTAGACAAGTGGGAGGCACTCGTACTCCATTTGGCCCCTTTGATCGTGTGCTGGCGTTAATTTATGCAATTACGCCTTGGCTAGGCATCAAGAAATCGTGTAATGCTAGTTAGCCAGGTAAGACGATATAGTTAAAATTATATGGATAAATATATATGTTTTTAGTTTACCATAATGAGTTTTGTTAATATGAATTTTTGCATCGAATTCTTTGATTGAAGACCGCGCAATAAAATTGCATCAGTAAGCGCTACGTTTTTATCAACTTTGCAAGATTTGTTTTTTTTTTTTTATTGCTTATGTAGGCAGACGAGCTGGCGGCCCATCTGATGGAAAACGGTAACCGCCGCTCATGGACAACTGCAATGCTAAGGGCATAGCCATGCCGCTGCCTATCAAGAGGAAAGGGCTCTCTTTAAACCTCGTTTGAAGAAGGACATGTCGTAGTTATTAGGGAACACCGAGGCTGTGAGGTCGTTCCATAATTTGCACGCACGCGGAAGGAACGATCGCTGGAAACGAACGGTTTTGGAAGCGAAAGTTTCCAGGTGGTATGGATGGACCCTAGCTCGGCGTCGAGTCGTACGATGGTAAAACGGTGACACCGGCATGATATCAAACAGTTCCTTGGAGCACTCACCATGAAAAAGCCTATAAAACACACAAAGAGAGCTAAAGTCTCTCCGGAATTCCAAAGACTCTAAACTGTTTGTGAGATCAGAATCACCGACAATTCGGACAGCACGTCTTTGCAAAGCGTCAAATGGGTCAAGCTGGTATTTAGGGGCGCCTGCCCAGAGATGAGAACAGTACTCCACATGAGGACGCACTTGAGCTTTATACAACACAAGTCGCTGGCTCGATGAGAAGAACCGCCTAGACCTGTTCAGGACACCCAACTTTTTGCCAGCTAGTTTGGCTTTGTCCTCCAAATGACGCTTGAATTGTAATCTTTGACTGTCGGAAGTATTTTCATATAGACTTATTATGCGTCTCGAACAATTTATTAATAGTTATAATTAATTTAACATTAAAATGATATTATGTAGGTAAATGTATAGGTGAGGTAAATCTAGGTTTGTTCATAACTCAAAGTGAGAGTATGGATCTCTTACACGTACGTATGCAGCCTGCTAAACGTACAGTTATGTAACAAGGAGAGTTCTACACAGTAAAAATCAACACGGTACAATTCAAATTGAGATTCACTATTCTAAATAATGTATTAAACAGAACAGACATTATTTTATGGAAGAGGAGGCACGTGATGGTGTTGTCTTATTCCTATTTATTGTACATATGATTATATCAACAATAAATAAATATCAAATGTGACATTAACTAGTTGAAAAATGTATTGGACAATTATGATGTAATCAAAACTACACATTGTTTCCCACAACAAGTAAAACACTTAACATGATTTTACACAGATATTGTTACATAAAATTCTATCACGACTCCTCAAAATCATAAATTGGATTTTAAATCAACTCTGGATACATTATGTGTTGTAATATAAGTAAGTCCAAAATAAGGCAAACGATTATCTAAATTTTCGAAGGTATCCAATAGCTAAAAATAAAACTTCCATAATCTTGATACCGATTATAAACAAGTTGTAAAGCTTTTTTTTTCTATAAAAGACGTCTATTCTTAAAACTAGATATTCTGAACGCTTTTAGAAATTTGATGTGAGAGTGACATTAATTTAACCCTTAGAAAACAGCCATCACTATTTATAACAAATATTTAGTTTCGAATTCTTATGTAATAAAAACCTGAATATTAGAAGATCAGCTCAAACATTGATGGTAGATCTTAATAAACCATAATAACGTAGTTAGCTTTCAGGTTTATAAACTACAAAGTGAACATATTCGCCAATAAATTCGGTTTCTACTATTTGCTATCCAAACGATATTCCATTAAAACGCGCGTGTAAAGTCCACGCTGTCGGTATTAAATAAATACTACAAAACTCTGTTCAAAGCGAACGACCCATACAAGTGAAAAGTAAATAAACCTTTTTAAACCTTTCTCTCAATGAAGTAATCATATACGTTCCAAAATAAGTATGGTAAGTACTTGGACCCAGTAAAGCGACCCGGTGATCGTTACTCGGGTCGTTATTATCAGGCAGAGTTTATAGGCCGGCCCTTTTCAAGCGAAGCTGGACAAATGCTTGCTATTTAGTCTACCCTTTCAACAGCGAATCTAGTTAGATAGACTTAAAAGGCCTTTAAGACAGATTATAAGTAACCTTACGCTGGAGAATGTAGCAACAAGTTTGTCGAGTGAGATTAAAGTTAATGAGTTTTCGGATTAGTCACCGTAGTACATAATCTCTAACTAAAAAAGCTAGTGCGATGCTGCTTATCTTACTGCGATGATGATTATCATCATCAGCTCATTAAACGTCCCTACCGAGGGGCACAAGCCTAGTCGTATAGGCCTTATTTGTCCACGCGGGCCCAGTGCGGATTGGCTTACTTCACGGACTACTTATTAATCTCTTCTTAGGCGTGCGCAGGTTTCCTAACGATGTTTTCCTTAATTGTTAGAGTGTCAATGTGAATGACATTGGTACGAGGTGGGACTTTAAGCTGTAACCTCCAGATCCGAAGGCAATGAACAACACCATGTACCTACCGACGGTTATAATTATAATTACTACTTACTTACTTATTATTTTAACAACTATCAATTTTACAGCTTACGGAAACCACGGTCATCTAGGTGACGTCATTTTTTTCAAAATGGCTTCTCATCGTTAGCCGCGAGTGGTCTTCACAGCTTCACCGGATAAGGACTAGACCACTCATTCTAGATACTCTTGTATGTCCCTCACCATAGTAGTGCGGATTTAGGTATATTTCTATTACGGGCTGAAGATACTTACGACCTTAGTTAGCAACTAGACTATTTTCCATTTCTTGGTATCATTAGTGAATAATATACAGTTGCTGTCATCAAGTCAACATCATCATTAATCACAAGTATCACAATATAGTAGAAGATAACGAATGGTGCGCTTGTTTTCTAAGTCACATAAATATAATTTATAATTGGCCTTTAAAATCTACTAGTCTATATTGCCCTGTTTTATTATTATGTAAATATTCTCGAAATATTACCTGGCAAGTTGATACTGCTGTTGAAACCACTCTAAAAGCCTGAAACAGTTATATTGTAAGTACACGCGTTCTGTCAGAGATATAGTTTTAAATTATGTAACAACTATGCAAATGTAAAAATAATAGCCATTATTTAGAGTTTGAAAGTGTACACAAGTGGTCGATATGATAATGTGTAAGTATTGATTAATAAAAATAATTATAAGCATTTGTTTTTTACTGTTCATATAAGAAACTAAATAAAAAAAGTTTTTGGTTTGGAATCCAAAAAAAAGTATGGTAAATGAAGTAAACAAATTAAATGAAGGAGATTCAGACTTTATATCGACATTATAAACTAATTACTGGTTACTAGATTTTTACATGTGATCATAATAAGTGGTGATCTACAATAGGCGTACTTTTTTAAGCAATGGGATTGCTTTTTAACTGCCAACGTAGGCAGATTTTTTTGGAAAAACAATAACAATTAAAACTTTTTTTATCTTTTTACTTTGGTAATCTGCGGTTACGTACCTGCTGTAAGATTCTAAGTTAACCTTCTGAATATGAACCCAACTAGTCAGTACAGTTTTTTGACGATTCTAACCATCATCATTTATTTACAGAATATTAATTTTCTTTGACTTTTGTACTAGTAATGAGTTCAAAGCCGGGGTCATTGCAGTGGTGATTAACTGGAGAATTACATCTATGCTTTACAATTTTATGAAATAATTATTTATATGACAATATTTGACTATAGTTTATTACAAGACGTATATTTTTCTCGTTGCAATCTATAGATGTTATTCAACGGATTAAAATATAACCCCCTTGAATTCATCTTTCTCTCTTATATTCATTATCCCTTCTTGTATATTCTTTACTTATTTTATTTGTAGGCACCATTCATTCGTTTATAATATTATGATTATTATTCAAATGGCAGTGGGCAGGGCACATAGTGCGTAGAACCGATGGCCGATGGGGCGGAAAGGATCTCGAGTGGCGTCCACGTAACGGAAAGCGAAGCGTAGGCCGACCCCCAACAGATGGACGGATGATCTGGTTAAGGTGGCGGGTAGCAGATGGATGTCAACTGCAAGGGATCGGTCCGCGTGGAAATCATTAGGGGAGGCCTTCGTTCAGCAGTGGACATAATTGGGCTGTAATGATGATGATGATGATGATTCAAATAGAAGACCTAATATTGTGGATGCCATTGTCATTTGTCCGAATAAGGGCTACAAAATAATTATGATGTTTAAAACTAAAACCTTAGCTTTATCTTTTAATTAATAGTTAATAAAACCAATTAATATTTAACAATTTAGTGTTACGAAGAAATCATTAAGTAAATCGTCTAACTGAATTAATTAGACGTAACCAAGTAAGTAATTGCTCATTCGTCTGAAAATACTTGAAACTTAGATAAATTTGTGAGCCAGATCTTAAGAATTGCGTATTTACTCATCTATAAAATACTTGACTTGTAAAAATAATGTTCATGTAGTGCTATTAATATTAAAGTCGACTTAAATTACCGCATCATATTATTATTAGCGTCGGTGGCTCAATGGTGAGGACTGTTGCCCTCCTACCGGACTGAGGTCCAAATATAACCACGTACCAATGTGTTTTCGAATTTTCGAAATTATATGAACGTTATCCGATGCTCTTACGGGAAAGGGCAAAATCGTGAGGAAATCGCGCACGCCTGTGAAGAGATTCAAAGGTTGTGCGTTAAAGTCGTCCAATTCGCACTGGGCCCGCGTGGACGACTAAGGCCTCAACACCCTATACGGGTAGGCTCGTGCCTCTCGGTGGGGACGTTTAATGAGCTGATGATGATGAAATTACCGCACTTTTAACGTGACATGCTTCAAATGATATAAATATACGTTCCAGAAGTTTGTTACAATGTTCCAATTATTTTTTATTTCAAACGTATTTATAGTTAAGACTAGTCGTTCCCAGCGGTGTAAACCGCGTATGAACGCAGCAAACGTTTTTATCCCTGGTTTCAGCTCACCTTTATACAAAGTTTTATTAAAATCGCTTGTTTAAGTCACGCTAGAAATCTTCCATTTATTCCATCGTGAGCACGCCTACGAACAGATGCAAAGGGCCCGTATGTGTGACTGAGGCCTATACACGTGGTACCGGGTAGGCTAGTGCCCCTCGGTGAGGACGGACGTATAATGAGCTACGATGATGATGAAGCGCGGAACCACGAAGAGGCTGGCTCAACGCTGGTGATACTAGGCTTCACAGAAAACCGGGGTGAA
>PQWD01004528.1:18959-120933 GCA_019425675.1 Leucinodes orbonalis
ATATCGCTATGCATTGTATTTGGCTGATGAGTTTTTTTTATTAAAATACCAATTATTACCGAAGATCCTCCCCATCCTTCCTATTCCCCCTTCTTTTAATCCTATAAGATAAAGTTTCTGATTTGTTTATATCGAGCCAAACACTTTTGTGCCTTTAGTTTTAGTTTCAGTATCTTCAAATTTGAAATATTTCTTAAGAAAATCTGTCCAATGCCTTTTCATGTTTGTAACAGAAAATATCACATTACCACGGAATGGGGCACCATTATGAATTGTCTCCAACAGGTACACTGAAGTTATTTGTTGCTACACAAAAGCATATCGCTACGTTAAATAAATTGCTTGTCTGTTTATACAAGTTAACCGTCCCTAGTAAACGGAATGGTCACGGAGACCACGGAATTTTAACATGTTTTTTCGTCAAAATACTTTTTTATTAAGGAGTTTAATAATTCCTGATATTTAGGAAAATGCTCACTTAAAGAACTTAAACAGATAAATATGCGTACAAAATAATAATTTTATAAGAACGATTGTTTTTATTTGGTGTAACAGAAATGACCAAAACTGGGAAGATTTAGATACTCATTATAAAATTACAACGCCTATATTATTTGCCTTGCCTACAAAAATACCTTTATAAAAACTTCAATCGAACTAAAATTTCCCTTTATGTTACTGTTATAAGTTAATTATAAAATGTAAAATAAACATAACTTTGAATTAATAATGGGTCCCAACGCCCGCTGTAAAACAAAACATGAAATTTTCATTCTCGCAATAACAGGTTAGCAGCCATACGTCACAACGATAAACACACTGTTATCAAAATACCCAGGTGCGTAGCACTGAAAAGTTACTTACTGTAAATTTATATGTTACAAAATGGCTCAAAGTGGGTAATAAGTTATAGTGGCGGCCGCGAAAGCCACATTAGTGTAAGTAAGCGTGCCCGCGAAGACGGAATGGGCCATTGTTGTTTAATGCCACACGTTTCGATATCAACACTTCTGGGAAAACAGGAAAGTACTGGCGAAAAGAAGATTTCGTGTTAAATAAAAAATACAAACAAATGTTATTTCTAAATGTCAGTTCCATGGAATAAATTGCTGAATTAAACTCTATGCATGGTTTATCGTTTTAATTCAAGATCAACATAAGTCTTGATGCTTTTCAAAGTGAATTAATCATGCAATTTTCTTCGGTAATAAAATAGAAATATAAAGACCACACACACAAATTGTTCAAAAATACATGACTAATAATGTTAGTGGAGAATCATTTTCATCTACAACAGTCCGAACCAGTAGTAGAATTAATGCTTTGTGGACCTAAATTGAGTAAATATATTTTGGATTTTGATTTTGGAATCATTACTGAGGAAAATTAAAAAATTACTCAATGAAACCTTGATTTTTCGTAGTTGCTTATAAATTGTTATAAAGTAAGCTATTAATTTCATCTTGTTGTTATTTGGCTTAGTGTGACTGCGTCCAATAGGCTTTAATTTTATTACTTTAAAATGCGCCAACTGTGTCTTAATTGTATCATAATAGTACGTCCACCATTATTTTTTTATTGTAATTTATTTGAAAAAATATTTAATCACATTCTTTTTTGCGTTAGTTAGTTTTACCATTTCAATTGTAAGAGCAAAACATTCAGAACTATAAAAGTAACAGGCGGCATCTATATACCGTATATGCTATTATTACTGATAGGTTGACAAAGTCTAAAACTCGATGGAGCACGTGTCGTTCCAAATCAAAACCCCCATTATGTTGCCTTTATCACAAAATGACGGTTGAAGGATACGCCTTAATCAGAGCCCTTCATCTTGTACGTACAGTTAACCCTTCTGTGTTCCCACCGGATTTCACTACTCCATTCCTTCTCTAACAAGAAAACTTTTTGGAATAATTTGTATTTTCAAGTTTGATAAAAAGAGATTGTAATTTGTTTTTTTAAGCTAAGGCTAAAACCTTTTAAGGTGAGTTGAATTCTCCGAGGCGGAATTGTTTGGGCAGATAACAGATGTAATAGATTATTAGCATTCAAAACGAACTTGCTGTTTTGAAATGAATTATATAAAATAATGCTTCACACATTTATCCCGAACCCCTTAAGTACATACAAAGATTTTAAAGCAGTAACTGAAGTCCTTACAAAGTTAACTTGTTATACAGATTAACAAACTTAAATACAGTATAGTATCATAGTGAGTTTGATGATAAACTATCATTGTAACGTCACGTATGCTCTCAGTGGCAACTTGTTCCCATAGTGACAACTTATGATCTGATACTATGTGTCAATCTGAATGGTTTAATCAGGGTAATGTTGCCGCGTCTCATCGACGGGATCGTACCGACAGTCTTGAAGTTTGTTCGGCGAACTTTGGCCCGCGGGAGGCGCTCAACTCGTTACTACCGGTCTTGAGCACTCTTGCTACTGGTGGTGACTTGCAATGTCAAAACTTTGTATCAAGAATATTAGAAGCGAATTTTGTAACTTTCTATGCATAATTTGACAATAGAGATGTTTAGACAGACAGCGCGACATGCAATTAAATATATTTTGGGTTAAACCTACATTATACAGAGTGAAATCGAGAAGATTAGTAATTTCTAAAATAAGGATGTACTTGAAATCACGATGTTTATTCGTGATTTAAAGTACATCCCTCAAATATGAGGTAAATCTATTGATGCAAAAATAAAATGTTTTAAAATCCTAAAAATCATGTAATCCCTAAAAGCCATGTTATATTTGATTTCTCCATCTTAAAGTTGCCTGGTAGAAATTGCCATGTGCAATAAGGCCGCCCATTGTTCTTTCTTTTTCTTTTGTTTTTGAGTTTCTTTTGTGTATTTTAGAGTACAATAAAGAATTAAATAATAAATAAAACCCATTGCAATCGATCAATAATATATATAAAATAAAAAATTTTGACTTATATAATATTGTTTTCATTCAAATATGGTGAGAGGCGGGTTCACAGCGCTCGGTGTGGCAGAGGCCGGCGCAAGCGCAGTAGGGTGGGTACCGCGAGCCTTACGAGGTGAAGCTGTAAAGGACATCTGCGGCCAACAGCAGTAGTCAGTTCGAAAAAAAGGGTAGCGCGAGCACGCTTGATAAAGTAGTACGAGCAATAATACTTATTTATCATTTATTTCGTAAAACTTTAATGTTAAATCTATGTAAATAAATAAATAATAATAAATATCCACTGACATTCACACAGAGCCATTTAGCCCCAAGTTAAGCGTCATGCCTGTATTATGGGTATTAAACATCGGATAAACATACGTAATTACATTTGTTTTTGTAAATACATACGTATTATCCATAGAAAACACCCAGACCATTATATATATTACAAACAAACATGTTCATGCACACAAATGTTTGTACTGCCCTGGTTTCGAACCCGGAACCCTTGGTGTTACAGCCGACGACTCAACCGCAACACTAAATTGGACGTCAAAATATGGTTTTATGCTCCCATAAAAACATTTCATAATACGAGTTCAATAGTTACAATAGTTTATTGTTTATCAAATGCATACATAAATACACAATCTCAGATGACTTGATATAGTAAATAATGTGAATTCCAAACACAATTTCCTTTGTGAGAACGGATGTTTAGCACATAAAAACTTAATTTCTATATTCTCGGTTAGGAAATCTGAGATAATACATAAAAATGATCTGACATGAAATATTCTTATAAATCATAATCCTATTAATTTATACTCTCTTCAAACTATCGCAGTCAACTGCTGGACATAGGTCTTCCCCATTCTGCGCCAGGTAACCCGGTCCTCCGCGTTCCTCATCCAGCCTCCACCAGTAACCTTTCGCAAGGCGTCCATCGGGCCGGAGGGCGTACTACACTACGCTTGCCGAGACTCCTACTTATAATAGTAGGTATATGAGACATCGCCAGTGACAGCATTTATTTATTGTTTCTGTTTTATATATCAACTATTAACAATTATTTACTTAGTAACAACACGTTGTCAGTCGATAAGGAAGGTTGAAGTGGCCGCTGCATGCAAATAACTTCCGACCATTTGGAGTGGAAGTTATTGGGGGAAGCCTATATTTAACAGTGGACATCATGTGGCTGATTTTCACACATAATTATATTTATTTTTACCTTGATCAAAAATAATCATTATCAACCATGGACGTTATCAACATTATACCGAAGGAAAAATTAAAATAAAAAAATGTTTTAATAGACACCGTGTTCTTTTCTGGCTGCGAAACAAAGTAAAATATAATTATCTGTTAATCAACGTTGGAAATGTTCAACTTATCTTTATTTCTGTTTCTATAAAAAGTATCTTCGTAATTAAGGAGTCTAATGAAGTCGGCGAAAAAGATTGTAATAAAATGAAATGCTCCTATAGGAGTTTGTTTAAGTTATTCGTCTAATGAAGGCTTTAATAAGAAGGTATAACATCTGTGAATGGAAGTTTTAAAATAAAGATACAGTGTTCTAGATGAAAAATAAGCTGTACATAAATATCAAATTCAAATGATGCAGTTAACCCATTTTAAAATAGTAAACTAAAATTAAATTATGAAGTTCTGATTTGTTAACATAATATTCACATGTTATAATTTAATTCATTTGAGACGGATTTTTACCAAGAAACATGGAAATGCATTAATATTTTAGGACAACAGGTTACATTACTGTCTGGAGACATCAGCGGTAACAGTTACTACGGCTGTGGTCAAGAATACCACAAATAAGAGTACGTACGTAGGATTTTACTTCTAGATGGCGAGGATCATCATCACATCAGCTCATTATACGTCCCCACTCATTATAGGGGCACGAGCTTACCTAAGGGTAACAACTAAGAACTAAGGTCTATATACCCTATAAGTAGGGTGTATATTTTGTTTTTGAGTTAAACGCGCGAACTAAAAAAAAATTGTAAAGACACTTTATTTGTATACCTAAACCACAAAGTACTGAAGCAATTACTTGTATTTTTACCGGCGAGAGCCAGAAATGCAAGGATCGAGGTCACCTAGATTGCTCGCGCGTACATAGCAACGTATACTACACAACAATTGTCACTGTCTCAGCCACACAAAGACTCGACATGAGGAAGAAATTAGTGCCTGAAGAGAAAGCTATATGCAACGTCGTTGCCGTGTACAGGGAAAGAGGGTAAGTTTGAAGTTGAGCCATAAACATTTTCAAACCCCATAACACTACTATGTATACAAATAGATACATTTTGTGGTTCTGTAAGATCTGTTTTTAAAATGCTGAAAGCATCGATAGTGAACATGTTTATAATTAACGACCCATTTTTAGTTTAGTACGCTAACTACAAGCTTTTCGCGTAAAATGGGGCTAGATTTTTATTTATTATATTGATAAATGATTGAAAAAGGTTATATGTACATGATTATTAAAAGTAAATAATGTAAGCATCTGAATTACACATATTTTTGATGTCATATTAGGATACTATCATGTCTTTTAAAACAATATTAACATTATCAATCAGATTCCATGGCTAAGTGCTTACTGTTTCTGATATAAAGTCTAAATTAAATAATAAGGTGAAAATCACGGTACTGACGCGTCAATTGAGCTTTTTTCTTTGGTTTCAAACAATTATAGGTTCACGTTAAACAACGCCTTTTCTTACACAAGCGTATAGTCCTCTGCCAAAGTAGGCATCTCTAAACTCAATACCTGTTTGTAGACTATTAAACATCTACGCCGATCCCTTACGAGTTAGTAGATTGTCCAAGTCTCATTCGTTGTTCAAAGGATATACTAGGTAGTCTTACCTCGTGTAAATTAAAACAACTTACTTGCATGTTTATATCGTAACCATTTTTTATCAAGGATGAATGTTGATACGTAGATATTTTAGTAATATTTAACTAATTTAGCAGTTAGCAAGCATTGAGCCGAATTACATTTTTAAATTCCTGGCGCGGAAAATTATTTAGTTTTGTAAATACGCGATCTGTTGCCAACTAAATATGTAAAAAAATGCATTACTAACACGACTGCTTAATTGATTTGAATCACAACAATATAGCTATGAGAATGTAATTACAGGTTACAGTTCTCGCAATTGACAGTAAGCATTACGTCTGGCCATGACAGATGTAGTGAGGGAGGACACCAAGGAAAGTAATTGCTATTTGCAATTAGTTTTATACTGTCACACATGTCGACAGATGTAAGGTGTCTTATGCCTAGTAAAGCAATCTATCAAATATTCATCAAAACACTTTATTGAAGTTAGTATTAGAAAAAATGAAAGAACGTCTTTATAAAGGTATCTTACAAAATATCATGTTTTTCACTTAAGTCAACCTTAGAGAACAGTCCACTTTACTCAGGCGTATTTAAGGGACGGGTTGGAGGGCTGACCTACAACGGCACCACCCCGGAAATATTTAAGTGAGGCTGAGCGGCTTGACGTTTCGTTTCTCTTTGATACTCTGTGAGAGTACATGTTGCAATCATGATAATGATTTATTGCTTTGATATTTTGTATTGAAATTGCTGACTTGGAAAATGAAACCTTTCGTATGGAAACAATTTTTGTCATAATCATTGACATGAGTTTCTTCTTCAAAATTTATTTTAATAATAGTCCCTGCTTTCATGAAATTATAACTTTTATGACGGCTGAACCTCTCCTTTTTGCTGTTGTTTTTATACTTACAAAGAGACAAAACTAAGACCTCATAAATATTGTACCAGCGAGACAGATTATTTATACATATACCTTATAAACATACCTATATGGTGGATATTATTAAAAAATACATTTAGAATACGAAACTGATAATAATTATGTTCAATTTTTTTAATTTGATGTAGATATTATATAAGATAAAGCGGAAGTACTATAATTTAGAAACACTTATTAAACAGGAATCCTTACTGTTGACCGTCTTGAGCGGTGAGTACCGTATAACGCACTACAAGAAGTTTAATTCCAAGTGTTCGGGGTAACTCTCATTCTCTGGGGAGATTTGCTCTAATTTGCTTGGGTTGCACTTACATTGCGATACAGATTCCGTGAAATTACCTAAGATTCGGGCAACCATAGCCTTGTGCTACCTTGAATTTAGACTACTTGAAATATTTTGAACTGCTTCAATAAAGCCTAATATAAATTTCAACGCATTATGTTATATAATGTTTAAGTTTATCACTTCTTTTTTAAATAACTAAAACTCCCCATTCTTGCACAAAACCTCTCTAGTGCTTTTTATTTTTGATCTTAACCTTCCTAGCCGTCTTGCAATTTTTTTGTCGTGCATTAAAAAAATGCAAGGAATTAGTTGGATATTGTTCAAAGGAACTACTCAGATGAAGCCGAAGACAAATGTTAGTATAATATAACCAGTATAGTTTAGTTATTGTGAAGCTGTTAGCGTACAAATGTTGCAACAGTGCTAAATGAGCGTTCAATTTACTGCATACGCATAATAATGTACGTGGAAAATAAATGAACAGTTTACAATAATAATTATCAATACTTGTGACACGTACAAAGAATTGGTGATTTTTAAGCTACTGGGACCTAATCGGACTTAAGAGTATTTTATTTTATTTTATTTTTTATTTGACGACCAATTTGGTGTTGCGGTTGAGAGGTCGGCTGCAAACCAAGGGTTCTGGGTTCGATCCCCGGGCAGTACAAACATATGTGTGCATTAACATTTCTGTTTGTAATGGTCTGGGAGTTTTCTATGTATAAATATGTATTTACAAAAAAAATGTATATAAGTATGTTTATCCGTTGTTTAGTACTCATAACACAGGCTTAACGCTTAACTTGGGGGCTAGATGGCGCTGTGTGAATG
The DNA here is from genome assembly GCA_019425675.1 of Leucinodes orbonalis. Taxonomy (NCBI): domain Eukaryota; kingdom Metazoa; phylum Arthropoda; class Insecta; order Lepidoptera; family Crambidae; genus Leucinodes; species Leucinodes orbonalis. The sequence goes on from PQWD01004528.1 coordinate 26,835, forward strand.
TCAGTGGATATTTATTATTATTATTATTATTTGTAGTGTCTGTTAGGAGTTCACGGTTCATAGACCGGTCCTTTGAAGCTTGCGTGGGGACATGGGTCCAACACGTAGCGGCTTTGGAGACAAAATAATGAGTTTGATGTGTACACCGGCGGCGCTCGCTCTGCCCGCACTATGGAGTACACAGACGAGCACCCGCTTGGTGCAAGGACTATTAGAAATATGGGAAGGAAAAAATAAGGGCTATGGATAGGGTAATTGCTGGTCTAGTTTATGGGATATTGATTGAGACAGCGGGCGCCTGCCAAATCAAATGTCGCAATCTTGAAAATTAAGGCAGACGGTACTGGCCTGCTAGATGGGCATCCACTATGCGGCGTTATGCCTGGGACGCAACACCGGCGCAGGCGGCTAGGGGTGTCGAGAGGTGTACACCGCTTACTGCGCTGGCAAACTGCACCAACTCGCGACTTACATCTTTCACTTCCACCTCGAGCATGTTGCTCTTGCAACCCCACTCTAGACATCCAATGAAGGCAAGCCAGAGGTGAGGGTCCTGACCTTGGGTAGCCACTCTGGAGGGCCAGAGACGGTCAGTGTGCACTCTCGGGGGCCGTCGGGTCCGTGGTGTCGCTACGCACCAACAGCTCGCCACAAACTGCGGTGCCGGGTCGTCACGTCCCTATATTATTATTTATTTATTATTATATATGTTTCGGGTTCAAAACTATTTATAAAGTTTTAAGGTCTATCATCAACACATACTTTAGAAAATCGTTGATTTCATATCCAGTTGTAACCTGGGTAGTAAGTGGTCTATGAACCATTTCAAAAATATCATGATGAACCATCAGCCTAATAGACTTACTGCAGAGAACAAGCCTTCTCACAAAAAATAATACAGGGCGATTAGGCAGTACCTATCCAACCACGCAGGGTTAACATCTAAATTGTAGCCAAACCAATGGTTTCAGGTGCCTTCTGAACAGAGAAAGACCCTTTATAATGTTTTTGGTTGGCCATCTCAATAACTTATGTTTTGTTCCTTGACTAACATTGCCGTTAACTTCTAAAAATAATGATGATATGCTTGAGTTGTTCGTTGTTTTAACTGCATTACTCAATATTTTCTAGTATTCAAAGCACACCGTGCCCTTGTTCAAGCGAAAATAACAGACAATATTTTCAGTTACTGTATCTTAGGATTTTTACGGTTGTTTTATTCTGGGCCTGAAATACGATCACGCCATGTGTGTATAAATTGAAGGCTAGTTTAGTACAAGCGTATACTTCCGACGGCGAACGCGTTGTGAATACGAAACTGCTTAATATAGTTATTGGCGAGTTGGAACGCAAATCCTTTCGAATATTGAAACATGTTTTTTGCCTTTGCGGTTTTCCTTTTGGGGTTGCTATTTGTGAAGCAGAAATTGACTAAAGTGAATATTGAAAAGTTCCGATATTTTTTAATACGATTGAAGAAATAATTAATGTAATATTTTCTTGACTATATATTAAAATCAACCTATTTAACATTTGAATATTTATTTATTAGACGACAGTTGGATTATGACAAATCTGAAATTGTTTTGTTCTGAAGATCAAATCCATCTTAAATAAAAAAGCGTAATTCGAAGTTACCGATGAAGATACAGTTTGAAGGGAAATTGAAGTTCTGCCCTTTGTTACTAAATATATTCCTAGCTAGTTAATGAAACATAAGCCCTTTTGGTTAGTGCGCATAATATTGTTTTTGTAAATCACAGATTTAAAATAGACTATAATTTAACATAAACTACCGCTATTTTACTGTGAGACTAGTTTCATGGCCTATTTGGTCTGTGAATCTAAGGACTTCGAAAACTTAAGTAATATATGTACATGTATTTAAATTAAAACAAATAATATAATCATTATATTAACATTATAAAGAATAAATAATTAAGCATATTACTTTATTTATTTCTTTGTTGAAAATGATAACAACGCATATCAGATACCAATATGTGTGAAGAAATAAATATACTATGATGCAACATGTATAAGTTTAGTTGTCAGTTATCAAAAAATATAAAATGCAAAAAACCGTATTCAAAACAGCGACGAGAGTTTGTTTTGTTAATTCCAATAAAGAGAGCGCTTTTAATATATCAAATAAAAGAAAGAACGAATTATCCTTAATGTAATTTGTCAACAGACATTATTTGCAGCGCCTAGAGCAGTTTGAGAAAGCAATACAAGCTTACAATGAAGCGCTACGTTGGAATGTAAGTAACTTTAAATGATTTTGCCGGCAAACACAGATTTACTCTTGCGAGGTTCCGTATGTTGCTTTTATTGGTTTTCGTAATATATATGTAGAGTTTATTTAACCGGCTGTATGTCCTTTTTGTAAGATATATTTATCAACTTTTATTTTGTTATACAAAACAGTTCTGTTTATATTGATGATGACCTTTGCTAGTTAATAACTAATAAGTATTACTATACTCTATTAAAATACACACAAATTATGTATATACTTGTGCTTTTTTATTTTTTTTGTCTGATATTGCTTTCAAATTATATTTATTTTAAAAATCGTAAACAATAATTTTACTTTAATTCCTTGATAAAGTAACATTATATAATATTCTTCATAACATACCGTCAAGTATTGAAATTACCACAGTGTCAAAGTTGTTCATAATGATAGTTTTAATAGCAACATTAATTGTTTTACTATATCTGAAACTTAAATTGAGATAAATTTCTACTTAGCTCATTAACTATTCCATATAGACCACGTAACTTAGTTGATATTTGCTTCTATCATGTAAACAATAAAGTTAGTAACAGCTTATACGGTGACCGACCACGGGGTTATTTGTACTTACCTTAAGATTCTAACGAGTTCATCAACTCAAACAACCAAGTCCCAATGGTATTTGGTCGCAAATCCGAACTCGCTTTATTTGATATGGGACTTTAAATTGGGACAGATATATTGTAATTAATTATGTCACATCATACAGCGTCGAAGACTAAGGCCTATTCACTAGAGTGAAGCGATTTTCCTTTTTTTATTATAGCTACAGCGTACTTGTAAAAAGTTGCTTACAGGTTTTGATTTAACAAAGAAAAGTTCACGCTATGTCTTGAGGTGGGGCATCACCTTAAAGTTTTTAAAAATACACCATTTACGGGTAGGCTCGTGCTCCTCGGTGGGGACATAATGAGCTGAAGATGATGTATGTCATATTATTAATTACAAAATAATGTTGATCTTAGTAATGTCTCATCTATTCCTGTTACCACTATATATGGCATGCAAATACAGTATAAAATATTAGCAACTTTGAGAGTTCGCAAAGCTCTACCTGTACAAAAAGGATATATATATTTTTTCGTATTACAAATTTCAGATTAATTTTAAATTATCTATATTTCTCTTGTTTTAGTTCTGTTAAAGTAAAGCTGAGACTAAAATTTCTTTTACAATAGCTGTTCAGAAACTAACAGCACGTCACTTTCCAAATGTTCATTATATGAACCATAACACTGAATTACCCTGCTAATGTTCATTCACTACCGCAATCGTCTAGAAATAAGGTTCCGTTCTTACAGAATAATAGCGGAACCCTTAAAACAAATAGCTCCGGTCTCGATTCTCAGCTCGCAAACCTGCAATTAGACATAGCCCAAACGTTGATAATGTTTGCATTCACCTCGTTATCCCCGTCAGCTTGGTGCAAACTATACTAATTCATAGGAAATTTTCTGATAAAGCGGTACAATTTGCCGTATCGAAAGCATAATGAAATGTATTATGTACTTATTATGTAAATATATTATCATAATAGTAAAAATTAAGTATTATAAAGTTCCCCTAATTTAAATAAATTTGGTGCCATATCTTGCTTTACATAATGCAGGTGTTTCATACCTTAGTTACACTAAAATCTGGTCGATTTCACCGCCAATGCATATATTAGTCAAGTGTCGCTATTCGCCCATTTGGGACCCGTTCGGAGCGTGCTGCTTATTTTATTGTCGTCTCGAGTGCTCGAAGTGTCGACTCTGATGTGTGTGTGAATCAATCACGTGGTTAGCTGCCATTTGTTACTTTGAACCTTACAACGATCTGTCGGTATTCAACAAAAGGAAAGCATCCAGGCGAACTCGAAGAGCATATGCTTACGCATATATGAAATATTAAGGATCATACGTGTAGATTTGAATACAATCATCACGCCGAGGCGGCTTAGAGACAAAACAATCAGCAGAGAACGGCTTGTAAGCGTCTTTTTAACCAAACTTTTTATAGGTACTAATAATCTCCGGTTCACCTGCCAAGAGTAGAGATTATGGCGCATCCCCTTTACTATAACAGAGTAGGCAATAAGTTCAGGAATAATTGGTTGTTAAAATAGGTAAGTAAGCGAAGGGACTTCAACATACAATATTACTAGGTGGTAGACTCGATAATGATTTGTCTAGGTAGGTAGGTATAGCCGCTGTGCGAGGAAGTGTCCCATGAAATAGTGTTTTGCACTTCTGTGTCTCGGGATGAGGACACTGTAGCTTGCAAAATTACGAGATTTACGAATTATGAGAGACTCAACAACTCTAGTTTCGGCCGACGGGCGCAAGGCAGAGTTTATGAAAAACAATGACTATCTCCTTTTATTAATTTACTTCAACATTGCATCTGTCATGTACAGGCATGACCACCACCGGATGAGCGAACTCACCGTCCTGTTTACTTATTGGTATAAAAAAAAGCTTAACTCGCCTGCCCGTGGTGCAACTTGGTGAGCACGCCTAATCGGATGAATACGACCAGCCGATGCAGATTAGCATTTATTCAACATATCGCAGTTCACTGTTGGACTTGAATTTTGCATTAGATATTCCGGTCCTCCGCTTTACTCATCCAGCCTCCACCAGCAACCTTTTGCAAGCGTCGGACCATCGGGCCGGAGGGCGCAAGACGCAGTCTCCATTCCAGAATTCTTCTGCCCCAACGGCCATCGGTTCTGAGACATGCGATCAGCCTGCCACATCAACTTGCTGATCCGGCGAGCTATGTCGGTAACTTAAGTTCTCTTGCAGATAACTTCATTTCAAATATTATCGTTATGCAGGTTAGCTTTGCTTGATGAAATTACAGCACAGAATCGTAGCTCCTTCGGAGTAAGGAGTTTCCATGTATAGCGATATCACTTACACATTAGGTGGATCGTTTTCTCGTTTGTCCAATGAAATAATAGTAAAAAAGACTATAAGTTGTGCACGCTACAATATTTAACATGACTGTAATGTATTGGTTATCCTAGGGTGCTGACGTCCGGGCCCTCCTGGGTCGCAGCCTAGCTCGAGCTAAAACAACGCACTACTCTGATGCACTTCGAGATGCGCGGAAGGCAGCTGGTAAATATTCTCATAAGGTTTATATCCATGGTCACACCATGGAGGACTGCTATGTTCTAGAGATCTGAAAAGTGGTTTTAGATTGGTGCGCGATTTAGGGTCGTGCGTGTAAACACCACGAGCAAACCGCATGGTGAAAGACACTTAAAATGATTTGGCCAGTTTGGATCACCTGATTGCCTGAAAATGAAGATGATTCTTTGTTTTAAGAGCATATGTACATACATGACACGAACATGGGTGTAGCCACACTGGGGCCAGCTGGGGTGCTTGCCCCACCCTGGCTCTAACATATTAAAACAAAAAAATACCATTTAGGGAATAGGTTCACTGTTACCCTACCCTGAGTCCAAGACTGGCTACGCTCATGAACACGTTAAGTTATCGGTCCTAGCTAAAATCTTCGGACGGTAGCCGTTAATCCGTATTGGGCATATGTGGTGTGTTACCGCCTGATCATGATATTCGGTTCGAGAAGTCATATGCCCTGCAGTGGATCGTTATAGGCTAATGATGACGTTGACAGAAAGAAAGGATGTCAAACGTACCAGCGGATGTAAAGGGGTGGATGTTGTTTAGCCTGGTAATTTTGCTTCTATAACATACATTTTTAAAAATAAAAATAGTTATTATATTTATCAGAGTTAATTTGATTTACTCAAATAGTGACATGTATTCTTCCTATTCTTCATTTTTGTACATGTACGTCAGAGTTTACCTTTTTAATGCCTAATTATTAATTTTATTAACTTGTTGTCGAGTACGTTTAGTCAGAATGAGAATAAAGAGACAAATTATTTATACTGCCTTATGGCATCATCATCATCAGCTCATTAAACGTCCCCACCGAGGGGCACGAACCTACCCGTATAAGGTGATTAGGGCTCAGTAGTCCACGCGGGCCCAGTGCGGATTGGACGACTTTACACACAACCTTCGAATCTCTTCGCAGGTGGGCATGAAGGTTTCCTCACGATGTTTTCCTTCACCGTAAGAGCGTCGGATAACGTACATATATTTTCGAAAACACATTGGTATCGGTATCGGTCGGAAGGCGACAGTCCACACCATTCAGCTACCGACGCTCTTATGCCTTATGGCATCTGTTGCAATTTTATTTAAAGGGACCCAGAAAGCCGATTCAAATTAAATTCAATACAAAGAAAAATCATTTAGAAGAATAAAAGTAAGAAGACCAAAAACTCAATATAATAGAACCTTTTTTCGAATTATGTATAACAACTTTGTTTAATATTGTGACATCATTGATAATAAATTATAAGACAAACATTTATTGTCTCGGGTGAAGGATAGTGTGACGTGATGGAGAATAATATAACTATCTACAGTTATTGTCTATGTACACTTTGTAATATATTTGTAAAAACAAAAAAAACCATTACTTCACTTGTTTCCGCGGCATGGCATTTTCCTTTGTGAATATTAAACCTGCATTGTCCTAGCGAAACTAGAAATCGCACATAGAACGACTATATGAACCTAGGTTTTGAGATGAAGCAGCAATTTAAATCAACGACAAAACCTCCGTTGCCAAACGAGTAAAATATGTATTCTTATTATTTGATTCAACGCCATTATAAAGATTGTTTTAAATTTTCTTTAAGTATGAACTTCGTCAAGATTCTATTAATACAGTCCTTGACTGCTGTAGCTGATTATGAGAATAGTATTCCGAATTCAGTAAGTTATACTGCAAAAAAATGCTTACGAATCCTCGCTAAAAACCCTCCTAATCTTGAAACGCATGTTCAATAAGTAACGTTAACTAACAAGTTTGTTAAATGTAGGTCATGGCGACCTACATTGATGAATAATATCCATTAGGTAATTCTTAAGACTGCTCAATTCCCTCATCAAAGTACAGCCCGGAACTAATGCAATGAAGCCACGTTCGCGTGCCAAATGCATTATCACACTATGCACCTGAGACTCAATTAGTAGCGTCACCGGCACCTCGGGTCTTCTGCGCTATAATATGTTGTTAGGGTGGGACGCAGACGTTGTTCGTAGATATTATAAAGTAATAATGACATCACGCTGCGCTTCTCAATTTTGCAAAACCGAACTACGCTGTATAATTACATGTTTGCTATTGTATATGCAATTTTTAACGTTTATGTACTACTGTCATAATTCCAATACAATTTCTTAGGGTTTATATCAACTATCAATATTATAATTATATCATTTAAAAATCTTAATATTAACCCTTTAAACGCCGCAGTCATGTCTCTCTGGAAATCCGTGCTTAAAAGGTTAAGAACCTAAGAGGTTCGGAAAAGGCAGGGCCGTTTAAATGACTTGGTTTGTAAATATTTAACATTTAGACCGCCAGTGACGCCTTAAAGCGTCACAAACAATAGATTTTCCATAGTGTCTGGATTAGTTGCAGTCAAAAGGTTACAGGTGAATAACGTATTCCAGTTACACTTACTATGTATTTTGTTTAATAAAATGTAGGTATTCAATAAAAGCTATTTAGACTAGCTATTTGCTGCGCCCATTATTTCTAAGAAATGAAATTAAATTAGTTTTAAATACATTTTAACAACATTAACTAAAAATATAGGTACATTAAACTCACATCTAATTGGCTTATTAATTTCACAATTTCAAACATATAGGTAAATTACAGAATGGAATCCAATCTCGAAATAATTGTACCAGCGCAAAATTGAAAACGTACCTCGAAACTCTTTTAGCGACTTTGTGGGTTTCCGGGAGACGTTCATTGTTCGAGGGAACAAAAGGAAGCCTCCTTACATGCGTGCCAACATTTACTTACGAGGCTGTTTCACGTCTTCAGGAATTTTGTTCTATACCACTGTTTGTATTACAAAACATAAAAATTTACACGGCAGAACATGCACCTAATAGATAAATCTGCATTTGAGCTATTTAAATTATTAATTACATAACATTAAATTGTGACGAAATTAATTAAAGAACAAAGGAGATATAACTAATGTTACCATTTATATTAGGTTTTACTGGTGGTAAATGCTTAAGTACTGTCCACCACTAACATATTTAGGACCACTTCGAACATCGATGAAAGTGGAGGTGGTAAATAGTAGTTTTAAGTCTGAAATGATTATAATCATTTTCGAAACTGAATCATCAGTCCTTCAACTTTTCATGAAATAACGGTGTGTGATTATTTACAGTACGTAAATAATAACACAGGCTTCATTCAACGTGCATCTAGAAAATATAAAATTAAAAATAGTTTTGGTGACCTACTTCTTAATTCGGTGGCTTCCCTAATAAGATGAGAGATATGTAGAATTTGTTGAAGTTAGGATCAGGAGAATTAGGTCATGTAAATTGAGAAGCTTGGCTATACATGAAATTTCACAGGGGATACCTTATGTTTTCGTCTTGGCAAAATTTTACATAAAATGTTTTGGTGGGATTTTTCATAATAGATACCAAAAGTCACAATATTTTAAATATTTTATAGGAACATTTATTTGCAATTTAATAACTATTTTTTATTTAAAGGATTTCGTATTAGGTCTTAGGAGTTAGGAGGGAAATATTATTATTCTCAATTTGTTTTAACAGAGTTAGAGCCAAATAACTTAACTGCTCTGCAAATACGAGCACAGACAGATTATGAGAAGTGCGACTTCGAGAGGGCGTTAGTCTTGGCGCATCGAGGGCAGCGCTTGCGCAGGTTACCACCAGACTTTGCTGAGTGCGCGAGAACTGCTGAAGAGACTGTAAGTTTCGTTAAACAGGGTAAATATTAAAATTTTGTTAAGGTCAGTATGGGCTTTTAAATTTCAACAATTTCTATATTACCTTATATTTATTCTATATAATTCTATAATAAAACCTTATATTTAATATTTACTTCTGATATATTCTTCTTCTATATACGCCATAAAATAATATTGAAATAGAATAATGTCCTACTATTGACATGCGTTATGCTTGGAATTGAAAACAATAAAATGTCTCAAAAATCTTTAAAAGTTTTTCATATGATTATTTCTATTACTATTTGTAGACATTTAGTTTTTCTTAGACATTAATTTAAGTACGTAGCATAATCTGTTAACGAAAGACGATTACTAATAATTTGCAGAGATTAATTAATTTAGCAATTCCATTCGTAATCATACCAAAACTAGAAGCTTGCATAGATAGTTTGAGCCTTGTGAATTAGTTATGAGCAATCGGCGCATTGAATTGAATAATACGAGTAAATCAATTGACGTCGGCTTTAATACCTTGGAACTTAACTCACGTATCCATTCCAGTAGGCATTCAAGTCTGACTTTAATTTCTCACCTCGGAAACTTATAAGCTGAGATTAAGCAATTCCCCTTCATTGAGGTGAAATTTAATTTCCTATTAACTGTATATTGGGTAGAGAGATCCCGGATTACCTTCTTGATGTTTCGCTACCCCATATTAAAATGAAATTATTTACTTTTTAATTATATTTGTCTACGCTTCAGAAATATCAGAGTGCTTACGGAAAATTATAAAAATACTAAGTTACTAATATTATGCTTAGTTTAGGACTTGATGGCGCTGTGTAAATGTCAGTGGATATTTATTACACGTATTTATTGGTGGCAATTGTGGAACGACGACTTTGTGGAAACAGTTGCTGCCGGAGATATTTCCTAAGCGATACGACCTGGCAACTTTAAAAAAAGAGCGTATTCCCTGTTGAAAGGCCGGCAACGCATTCAGTGCCCTCTGGTATTGCAAATGTAGATGGGCGGCGGTGTCATTTACTATCAGATGAGCCGCTTGCTCGTTTGCCTGCTATAGCATAAAAAAAATATGACAGTACGCATACGTTATCCACATATTATATTTTATATAATTGTTGTCACTCTTTATTCACTATGTATTTATTAAACTGTGGTAAATGATGCTGGTGTAGAAATAGCACTTTATTCATGTTATTTGTAAGCAAATATTGTTCTGCATTGTTTTTTTACCCAAATAAAGGAAAAGTAATATCTGTTACTTTCTAACAGCTCCTTTACATTTATTTCATTCATCACACAGTTATTGTAATTAAAATAATTCGAATGATACCTCATATTTACATTTAGATTCGAGAATGTGCTGGCAAGACTGCGGAAAAGATGTTATCCTCCGTTGTTACTCACTTGCACCATGCTGATATTAAAATAATGTCTTTGGATGAGTATGCACCAACGGTAGTTAAGCGGACCAGTAGGATGCGACTAGAGCCTACGCATCAGGTAATATACGGATTAAGACCAACAAAAATCTTTGAAATAAATTATATAAAGCTTAATTTATTTAGGTAAAAGCTTAATATAGTATCAATTTCATACGTCATTTAATGATATATTTTGACAAGGTAATGACTTGGAAAAAGTTAGGCATGGATTTTAATGGGTACTTTAAAAGTTTATTATGGATTCGTATTATATTTTAGGAGAATCTCAGTTCATAGTTTCGGAAACATAGGTCCATTTTCATCATCATCATCATCATTACAGCCTAATTGTGTCCACTGCTGAGCGAAGGCCTCCCCTAATGATTTCCACGCGGACCGATCCCATGCATGACATCCATCTGCTGACCCGCCACCTTAACCAGATACATACCATCTGTCATCTGGTTAGGCGCGGCGCTACGCTTCGCTTCCGTTACGTGGACGCCACTCGAGAACCTTCCACCTATCGGCCATCGGTTCTACGCACTATGTGCCCTGCCCACTGCCACTTCAACTTGCTAATCCTCTGGGCTATGTCGGTCACCCTAGTTCTCCTACGGATATCCTCGTTTCGGATTTTATCACGTAGGGAGACAACAATGGACAAGGTCCATTTTATACACAACAAATTTATTCCGGGTTTTGTAACAAAAAAGTTAAATCAGTTCGTTCACCTTACTATGTTCCACGAAAAACCACACATGAGTTTAATGGCTGAAGACTTACAGTACGTCGAAAACAGGGAATGTCCTACTTGTTTCAAATGTATTGCTTCAGGCAGGATCTCAGAAGTAGTATTCGTTAAAGAAATGCTCAATAAAACTTAATATGAAGATACGGAATATGCTTCAGCATCATCAACTCATTAAACGTCCCCACCGAGGCGCACGGGCCTACCCGTATAGGGTGTATAGGCGTTAGTCATCCACGCGGGCCTAGTGCGTATTGGCCGACTTCACGCACAGCCTTTAAATCTCTTCGCAGGCGTGCGCAGCTTTCCTCACGATGTTTTCCTTCACCGTAAGAGCGTCGTGTAACGTACATTAGTTTTTCGAATATTCGAAAACACATTGGTCCATGGCTGGATTTGAACCTCGGCCCCCCGGTAGGGGCGACAGTCCACACCATTGAGCCACCGACGCTCCGGAATATGCTTAGTGAATATAAATTTCAACTTTATTGAAAATCTATTGGTATATTTTTTAGATTGAAATAGCTTCCGTTTAATATTGCACTAAGTATAATTTATTGCATTTCTGGGGCCTATGGTGTTAAAAATGTTGTTGAGCAGTGGTTGACTCATCATCAGGTGAACCCTTAATGTAAACCACGTTCCCGTCTGCCTCCTGTTCAATAATAAAATACTGTGAAAATGCCATATTATGTTTTTGGCGTTCTTACAGACTTTTTTTATTCAATCTATATTTTTACTGGGCGCCTATAAGACGTCCTGTATGTATAAATGTGCATGTGGGCGTTGTCGTCACTAATCATCAGTTAAGCTGTTTGCCCGGGTAAAGTTCATAAATTAAATTCAATGTATAGCAATATTGTATTTTTTTGTATAGGAACCAATGATATTGGCGAGGTTCCGTGTTATTTCTTATAGAGTAACGCACAAATGCTCTTAATGTAGCCAAGGGCAATGTAAACAATGTTTTGGAATCCAAAGCGTACTCCCAACGCGTGCCGAATGCACCTAACGACTTAATGTAATGGGGCCATATATTCAGAGAGATGCTTTCCTCCGGTTGCGGCGAGACTTACAATTTTTAAGCTTGGAATCGCTTGCTCTTTGTGCACCTAATATTCTTTGGAAATCGTAGCTAGAAATACTAATTGAAATCAATATATACGAGGGTAAGGCGTTTTGGGTCTTAACAAAGGCAACCCCAATATAAATAAAACTTGCTTAGTTATCTTTTAGAGCGGGAACATTTATTTGTATAACATAATTTTTTATGACTTAAATCCATGCCGTACAAAATGAAATCAAAATTGTTACACACTGACCTCTGTATAGTGCTCGTATATCTCTTGAGATTCACCTGGATACGTCTTCATGAGTGTCACGTACCCAGATCATACCCCGCGTTAAGTACACACATAACTTACCTTAACCTTGGACGTGGAAGGGTTGTGAAACTTCTATTTGTCATGTGGTAGAGTCTTGCAGAAAAATATATGGTTTGAATAAAAATATTTAAATGAATATTTTTCGGTAAAGATGTATTTTTGATAGCGATTTGTTAATGACATATAAAGAGCCGTCAATGCATATTAAAGCGCTCTCGTATTGCAAATGTATATGAGCAGCAGTGTCGTTTCACATCAAATAAGGCGTTTGCCTGATACCCCCTATAAGTAACAATAAAAATTATGTATGCACTAATATTGACTGATTCGAATTAAACTCTAATTTTCATAATTTTCTTTCAAACAACATATCATTAGTGTATAATTTTGATGATTTTCATAAATAGTACCTCTCAATATGAATTCTCAGTAACGAAAAGCTCACTCATAGTGGTGTAAAAGACCACTCACTAATAGTGGTATAAAAGATAATGGTATCTTTTAAATTTAAGGTGCAAGAAATCTCTCGAGCAGAACGACAAAGAGCTGAACAAATATCTCGGCTCATGGCGTCAACATATTTGGAAAGAATGGCACACGACAAGTATTTCTTGACGGCATTGTGTAAAGATGAGAGGCTGGTATCTGCAAATAAACAGGGATCTCAAATACTCAAAGAGTTGGCCAATAAAGCATTAGCTGATGTGGAAAATAGACAGGTACAGTGAACTTGAAGATACATACGACTTTACATGACGCAAAGTGCTCATATTAGCAAAATTTGTGTACATACTTATGTTTTAAGCCAGATATAGGCAAATATTGTAATATAAACTAAACAAATACAGTGAAATGCAATAGAGGCCGTTCACTCAAATAATTTGTTAGTAACGTTACATTGAATTGAATACCTTACTTCGCAACAAAAAAAGGAAAAATAAACCAATTTAAACAATAACTACAAAATGCATATCGAAACAATGGTAGCATTCCTGACATCACTTCACTTATATACAACTAGTTTCAAATCTTGTCTTGGATTTGGTTTCTAGGCGGTACTTAGAGAAAGACGTCCACTCTACGCTGCTCGCGCTTTAGAAGCCGAAGCTCGAGCTCGTTTGTCGGGAGCCAGAAAGGAACAGCTTTCAAGAACACAGAAGCAACACTCTATCGACGCTAGAAGATTGGTTAAAGCCGCTCAACAGGCTTATGAAGAACGTGATACCGCCAGATGCTTGGAAAATGCCGAGTTTGCAATGGAACAGATTTCAAGGAAGACGGCAAACATGCTGCCTGGAAAAGACAATTATCTGCAACAACTTTATGATATTGTAGCAGATGCTTTTTTGGATCAGGTAGACTAATATATTATTTGTATTTATTATTATTATTTTCTTACTGCGAAACTTTGGAATTCGTTGCCAGCTTATGTTTTTCCCGAGGTGTACAATTTGGGGGTCTTCAAGTCGAGAGTAAATAGGTTTCTTCTAGGTCAGCGTGTTTCATCCTAGACGTCATCGATGTTTAACACCAGACAAGGCGTAGTCAAACGCTGGCCTATTAATGTAAAAAAAAAAAAAAAAATTTTATTGAATTGTAAGACTTAATATCGTCATCAATATAATATTATTATTATGAAAACATTGCTCTATAAATTGCGGTATAGCTAAAGTAGACTAAAAATAAATTGTTAAGACTATACTAAAATTATGGGAATATAGTTGACAATATTTGTAAATTAGATTTGAGTACATAAATTGGATTTTGTAACTGAAGTTCCTCGAACATGAAAGAAAACATCTACGAATAATCATACATTGAATTACTTTCATAGTATATTATTTATAACTATGAAATATGAAAGCCTCATTTCATCCATCGTTTTTAATATCTTATATACTCTTATCAGAATCGTAACAGAAATAAATTACTATCAATTTACCATTACGCAAAATTCACAGAAACGTGTGAAAGATTCGGTAAGTGAATCCGACCGTGAGAAGAGAGCATTTATTTTACTCGGCATGTACCTGTCCAGGGAACCAAGTAGAGATTCTGTCCTGAAAGTTCGACCACCAGCTCCACCTCGTGATGTTAAGTAAGGGTTTTTAATATTTTAATGTATGACAATAAACAGTAAACAATACAACAATGGGATGGATCTAAAATAGAAACCTACCATTATAATTTTAACATTAAATAATTTGCTACCATGCCTTGGCATACATATTATATGATATAATATATTTGCTGTATAAGAAATAAATATACATAGTACGACAGAATTAAATCGTTACAATAAAAAAAGGATATTGTTCATTCAATGTTAATTTAAATAATTCAAAAAAGAAGAGCGTCAGTCGCTCATTGGCATGAACTGTGGGCATCCTATCTGAAGGGTGCAGGTTCATATATTGCCACGTACCCAATGTTTATTTAATTACGGTGAAGAAAACCTGCGCACGCCTATAAAGAGACACAACCGTGGAGTCTTCCGATCCGCACTGGGCCCACGTGTACGACTAAGGCTTATACAATAAACACACGGTAGACTCGTTTATGTTAGGTGTTTCCTTACGCGATAAAACAAGGATATCCGTAGGAGAACTAGGGTGACTGACATGGCTCAAAGCAAGTTGTAGTGGCAGTGGGCAGGGCACATAGTGCGAAGAACCAATGGCCGATGGAGCGGAAAGGTTCTCGAGTGGCGTCCACGTAATGGAACATGAAGCGTAAGCCGACCCGCGACCAGATGGACGGATGACCTGGTTGAGGTGGCGGGTAGTAGATGGATGTCAACTGCTAGGGATCAGCTCGCGTGGAAATCATAAGGGGAGGCCTTCGTTCACCAGAGGAAATTTTAGGCTGTAATCATAAGACTCGTCCCCTAAGTAAGGACTTAGTATTAGCTGCAGCTAATATTTAGGTATAAAACTGATACTTAAAGGATGTTTTTTCTAGGCGCCGCCTGCGTATTCTGGAACGTACATTGACATTGAGCACGCGTCCGTCAGAACGATGCTATATTCTCCATGAACTTGCACGAATACATGCTGACACAAACAACCACAAAAGCACGCTTATTGGCTTCCAAATGCCAATTAGGTAACTAGTACCTACGAGATAAATGATTTGTTATTAATTAGCTTGCGTATTTCACCAGCTTGGTATGTCACAAGAGCTTAGTTGTTTAATCATCTTCTTTAAAATAAACCTCATTAAAGTCATAACGCTTAATCATAATTCAGTAAAGTAGTTCAACGCTTTAGGGCTCGAGAGATACTTATTAGTTAGTTGCTTGCATATGTATTACTTACCCATTCAAATATTAAGCGGAAGAAACTAAATGAATACTATATTGGCCATACTTAAGTCCCGGCTAAGGCATGGCAGGCAGTGGATAAAATATGATCAAAATGCTATCAGAATTTATTCATGTTTTACCAAACACAAGAGTTTATAAGAACTCATAAGCTATTTTCAACATGCTTGGTGACTATTTAATGGCGATTGCCATATGGTAGTAGTAGTAGTAAAACACTTTATTGCTCACAAGTACACAAAAAATAAAAAAAAAACAGTAAAATTGACAATATTGTGGCAAAGGCGGCCTTATCGCTGCAAGCGATCTCTTCCAGGCAACCTTTGGTAAGGAACAAAGCCGGAAAATAGAGGTTAGTGCACAAGCAAAACTGAACAAAAATAATCAAAAGCATACTACATATACATAAATACAATACAATATCACAAATATAAATAAATATATACACATATCAATATATATATATATATAGATACATATAAAAAATAATACATATTTAATAGAAATAACAAGTTAAACATATAATTTACACAATATATTATAAATAAATAAATTGTGAAATATAATATGTAGACAGTTCAATGAAATAATAAAGAATTTAATAAATACTGACGAAGCTTGTTCTTAAAGGTGACTAGTGACTTAGCGTGTTCGAAATCTCAGTGGCAAACTGTTCCAAAGAAACGTAGCTCTAACAGTAAAAGATTCCTTAAAATAACCAGACTTCGTAAAAGGAGCTTTAACACATATCTGACTTGGACCTAAGATCTCGGCGGTGATCCATACCAAGGAACTGAAAACATTCTTTGATTTAGGGAGAGGGGAACGAGGATCATACAGAACCTTAAATAAAAGAATGAGAACATGCTCTTGACGACCTGTCTATAGGGAGCCAAGCAAGTTTATTTCTATTTCGGAGAATGATCAAACTTCCGCAAGCCAAAGATGAAACCTAATGCAAGATTTGCGACGCNCCGCGCCAACGTCGCCAGTTCGACAGCGCAGCGCCCAAGAACGGCCCGCCTGGTGCCCAACCGCGGGACCGCCGTTCTTCGCCGGACAATTCATGGCGCGAACCCGATGCAGCAGAACTTCCCGGGGCCGTTCCCCGCGCCGCAGTTCGGCGGGTTCCCGGGCCCCGGGGCCCTGGACCGCGCAACGCGGCCGCCTCGTGGGCCGCGCGCCCGGCGGACCCATGAACCCGCCCGACCAGATGCCGCCCGGCGCCGCCAGGACCACCATGGCCGACATGGACGACGAGCCGCTCGACTGCGTCCTCATGAAGGGCCTCCCGCCGACGCCACCGACCGCACCATCGTCACCTTCCTGGCCGACACCGGCGCCACTCCCGCCAGGATACACCTCATGCTGGACCCACCGGCGCGCCTCGGGAGACTGCTTCTGCGAGTTCCGCTCCCCCAGGAGGCGAGGAAGGCCTCCAAGCACGGACAGAACCTGGACGGCTGCCGGGTCACGGTGGACCTGGTGTCGCGCGGCGTCGTCGAGGAGGCGCTCGAGGGGCCCAAGCAGCCCGAGTCAGGAAGGCCTGCTCGGGAACGCGCCCATGCAGCCGTTCTTCAGCGAGGGCCCGGGCCCGGGGGGGCTTCGGGCCGCGCGGGGGCTTTAGGGGGCGGGGGCTTCGACGGCAACCGGGGGGCTTCGACCGCGGCGGGTTCAACCGGGGAGGGTTCGAGCAGAGCCGGGCGGGTTCGCGGCCGGGGGGCGGGGCGGGGGCTTCGAGCGCGGGGGGGGGCTTCGGGCGGGCGGGCTTTGGGCACAGGGGCGGGCGGACACTACGACAACGGACGCGAACAGATGCGGCCCGACGACGAGGACCCAGCGCTGGAAGACTTCGGCGCGCCGGGCTGCGTGGTGTCCATGGAGAACGTGCCCTTCAGGGCGTCCATAGACGATATCATGACGTTCTTCTCAGAGTTTGAGTTGACGCAGGACGACGTGATTAGGCGGTACAACGAGCGCGGACAGCCCACGGGGGACGCGCGGGTCGCGTTCCGGACGCCGTTCGACGCGCAGAGAGCGGTCAAGACGAGGCATATGGACACCATTCACGACCGCAGAATCAGCCTCACGATACTATAACCGAGGCAGTGAGAGCTCAGCTCTGCCGCGGGCAAGACTATTGTGTAAATATTATAAGTGAGAGACAAATCGCCCGCCGAATTGCAAACGCATCGGGACATAACTGTGTGTGACATTAGTGCGATTACGATCGCAATTCGTATTATAGTGTTATCTAGTTATTTACTTGGTAAAATTATTGTGATGAAGATTTGTAATTAATTACATGGAATAAAACTTAAGACATTTTCACGAATTTGTCGTTTAATTTCTCGAACCCAACAATAAATAATATCCATTAAAATCAGAATACATCGATTCGCATACGAGAGAGCCATGCCAATATGAATATCCTTTCAAATTCTATATATTACAAATAATTATATATATATTATTGTTTTCAAACAAATTCTCAACATTATTGACAAACAATTCAATATTAGTTCATTATTGGCGAAGCCTCTTTAAATTAAACGAATTCCACTCATGCAATTTTACAATATAATCAAGCTACGTTTGCACACATTTAGTTTTACATATATAAACTAGACCATGCATGTACAAAATTCGGTATAATGTGGTTTCATCTTACATTCACACTAAACTATACTTAAATAGTTTCAAATCTGCCATCCTCTATGAATTACTCGGAAGAAATTACAGCAAAATGTAATTTTTGATGATATTAAAAATACTTTTCAACTCGTATATTACCTACCAATTTATGTAGAAAAGTAAGATAAATTGAAAAGTTACCAAACAGTTATGTATAACAGCTTCTACAAATTATATTCAAGTTTTATACTTTGGTTCAAGTAACAATTCGAGTTTGTATAATATATCTTTATACAAATTTAAAAACTTGTCTAAACCTATCGGAAACTTATCTGTATACAAAATGTTTGTATTTACATTAAAGTTCACTAAGGAAATTTTATACAATTTTTTTTACCATGAAATTCAGTACAGGATGTATAAAAATAGATAGGGTGTATAAAAATATAGTTCACATAAATACACAATTTTAGTAAGATTCTTTTTATTTAAGTATATATAAATATGTCACACCGTTGGAATGAAAGTTACCGAAAAATATCTTGATATTTGAAGAATTATCTGACTGTATTACAATGAAAATTCAATGACAATAAGAACTACAAGCGCCAGGCCATGTTTATAAAATGCTTAAATATTCAAAAAGGCAACCACACATTTTGATCTTAGGTACTTTCACAAGGGTGCCATGTGATCATGTGAATACACAAATGGATGATGATATTGGAAATAATATGTACGGTAAGTGTGTACAATTCGAGTAAAGATTGATAAAAACTAATATTCATCTCGCTATATGTATGTTGTATTAAAGTATTTTATTTCGAGTTCATAAGCAAAACTATTATACAAATGTATTTTTCATATCACATCCAATTGAAATAAATAATTGAATAAAACCGTGCTATTATTTATTACGATTGGATTGGACATTTCATTCTATTTTGACGTTCATAAGTGTTTTTTGTAAGACTACATTGAATAAATGGATTTTGACTTTTGATAGATAAGAATGTTTGAATGAAAAATAAACATAAGTATAAATAACACGTAAACAACATCTTACATAGCTTGGGGGCACAACACAGACGAACGACATTACACGATATTCTAACATTTTAACCAGACAAATCGCTGTTTCTAGGATCGATATTTTTAACTAAACATTTTTTGCTTTACTCTGAAATTTTAATGGCTTAAAGATATTATATATCCTTTAAATTACAATAATCGTCATCGCCACTGATCTCAATGAATTAGAAAAAAATGACATCAACTTTTGATGCCCCTGTAGGTACTATTTTATAAGCTTTTGTAGAGAATCGCATTTTATAACCAGCATGACTTATGTAATTTGTATTAGTCAATTCCTTATTATCTTTATATAGTAAAATAAATAATATGAATAGACCGCACATAGCTTAAACTAAAAATCCACATTGAACAAATGTAACCTAAAATAATATCATATCTCCCATGTTTCGAATAGTCTTATGTCAGCATTCGTATCGGATCAAGGGCTTATAAACTGGAATTACAAGCAATTATTTATATGTGGGTATTTTCTCTCTTATTTTGTAGTTTTCTATTAGGCAGTGAAGGAAACAATTAATTGTTTGTGGTAAACCTAGGAATGCCAAATGTTGTCCTACTACTCAATGATAGCAAGCAATTACCAGATCGCTTATATAGATAGCTTGTCTAAAAATTATTGGATAAATAAATTGAACATTTGTTAAAAAATAGTGACCTATTTATTACTCTTAAGTTATACTTAACATGTTATTAACATGCCTAAATATATATTTACATAAATGCTTAAAACTCATTAAACATCTACGCTGACAAAAGCTCATTCAAACATGATTTATTTAATTCTATTCTATAAAGGAATTATTCAATGACACGATCTAGTAGCTTCCATAAAATGTAGGTAATCATCGATATTATAGTTATTTCAATTTAAGAATGGACAACAATCTATTTTTAAGGAACCTATTTTTACAACAATAATATACGCGCATAATTCGATCTTAATTAGGTACTCAATAAATAATTGTTTACACTATAAAGTTACAAATAGGAGGTAAACTTCGCTCTCCTTATATTAATAAAATGGAAAAAAACTACCCCGTAGAAAAAGGTTGTTTTGGTTTATTAAAAATTTTTGACATGAATTTTTTGAACATATTCTATTGTAAACAGAATTGTTATTGTTAATTTTTTTGTACCAGTTGCAGCCTACATAATTTTAGAACTTGTGTATTTTAGTTTTTTTTTTCACAGTAGACAAAAAATTAATAAACATATTTTAATTTTAAACTAATACCTGGTACGTTATGGACTCCGACTGCGACCAATGAGATCTCTGTAGCGGGAAGATGATAAACAGTACGTTTAATACATCAATATTTTACAAAAATAAATTAATGGAAGTTATCCACTTGAAGTTTCACTATTATAAAAATTATCGTAGTAAAATACATGATGACAAACAACTGCATGAGTTAATTGGATTATCCCTAGTCATAATTAGTGACATATTAAATAAGTTCAGCATGTTCATCTTTTATTCATACTCCAGTTTATAAAACTATAAAGAAGAAACATTTCTTTAACTGTATCTTCTATTAATGTAGTTCTGAAGTCGGTGTTTACACATTTTTAAAGTACGATTAGTAGTACATTTTTAGAGTAAGTGGCATTATAAATCAGGTATGATCACCGGGCTGATGGAGAATATGGTTTTATAAAAGAATTATTATAATCATTGTTAACCCTTAAGCATTGCCGTGACATAGAAGAGTTCCTGGATGAAATCAGAACTGATAAAGCTAAACTGAAAAAAAAACATTAAACATTTAAAATCTCCTAAGTTTTCTTTTTTGTTTCAGAACTTTTACCTTAGTTGACATTGCTAAATCCACAAAACGTACGAGCACAGATAAAATTGTAAAAAATAGTCTATGGTCTGGCAAAATGACAAATCAATAAATGACTAACATGGGCAGGAATCAGTTAAATTCTAACTAGAATAACTAACTTGGTAACGTTACATTAATAATAATATTAAAATAATAAAACCATTGCAATGAACAGTCACCTCACCGCACAAGATATTAAGAACTATTTGACAGACATCCAAATATACAATATTGAAGGTGAATTTACTTGAATTTGTTTTTATTGAAAGTATTTCAAACTTATCATTGTACGGTAGTGACAGGTAATTTTTAAGGTTTTTAAAATAGATTAAAAAATATACATAATTATCAAAAAGTAATAAATAAATTAAAAAACCTATATTCATACTAGCATGTACATATATTTACCAAATAGTTCGCGAAGCCTGATTCAGTGGAACCTGAAAGCGTTGCATCGTCTACACTATGTTTTAACCAGTGAACCTTAGCCCTTATAGGGCTCTAGCACTTTCCTATAGGTGAACTCCTTTTTTAATTATTTAGCCCGAAAAGGGCTATCTAGCCTTTTTCATTGTCTTGTAATTATGACCAAAACGTTTTGTTTCGCAATGCTAACAACTACTTACTCGCTGTTTCATCGGTCATAAGGTCGTTTTTTCTCATAGCTCTATATTTCAGCATTTTTGGTACATAAATTCTTTTGTTGGTAATCGAAGCTCCATTTCATTGACTTCCCCATTTGTAAAACTAAGGTGGCAACACTGGTTATAACTATGACTAAGAACCATAGACACGAAGAAAACTTTAATACATATACTCTACGTGGTCCCAGCGCGCGGGTTTTTCTGATTATAAAGTTTTTCTTAGTTCACTCCAGTCATTCACTCACTATGATTTCAATTCCAACAAATTACATTCCCCTGCTATTTGTTACAAGAGTAACTAATATTAATAAAAAAAAGTGAATTTTATTCCCTGTAAACGCCAAGAAACTTGACACAAAAAGGTATTCATTGTTTTGTGAAGCTTTAATACTTATCTAACGGTCAATGTGTTTTTAATATAGTAAACTAGACACATTTATATCTTGTAAATATTCAATAAATATATAATTATTATTTATACACAATCATTTTACTAATGTAATAAGCGAATAAGTTTTTTTATTGGTATTTTAAAGTATAAATCAGTGTTAAACTCATAATTCAATTGTACAATCAAATCAGAGGTTATATATTTTGTTAATAATGTTAAATAATCTAGCCTCGTGTACCAAACACAGTTAACAAACATTTCAAAAATAAATGCTTTTAATGGAAACGTCATTAGAATGTTAAAAGTTCAAAATAAAAAGAATAGAAAATAGGTGTAACAAAATAATGATATTCATTATCAAGAATAAGCGTTTAAGTCGTTTTTGGTTCTCTTCCTTTAAAATTAACACACCATTTTAAATATAATGAGTTAAATTTGAGAATTTATTAAAAAGTTCCGCTAGATGTCGCTACTATTGCGTAAATAAATTACATTAAATATTGGGCATGTAAGACATTTCTATGACTAATTTTTTTATGGATACTAC
Organism: Leucinodes orbonalis; assembly: GCA_019425675.1. NCBI lineage: Eukaryota > Metazoa > Arthropoda > Insecta > Lepidoptera > Crambidae > Leucinodes > Leucinodes orbonalis. The sequence goes on from PQWD01004528.1 coordinate 50,018, forward strand.
TTTTCTTCTTCGATATTGATTTTGAGTCTAATCTCATACATTTTTATCAATGATCTTATAAACCTATATTAATTCCCTTATTCAAGGATGGAAACTTAATTAACCGAAATTTTTATCCGAGGTCATCAAATTTATTCTTTTACCTCAATATTATTAAAACTACTTTTTACAAATATATTTTGAAATGTAACTCTTAGATAAACATTTAACTAACTAGATGCACAAACACGAAGAAATGCCACCCAAAAAAATGTCCGAGCCGCTTGACACATACATTGACACATGTTACAATTATTACATAAAATTATTCATCAAATGTTTACTTTAAGGTGTCATTAAAAGGGTACAAAATCAAACGCACGAGCATACTACTCACTATGACATGTAGCGAGCGACGTGATTATGAATGAAAATTTTGCTCAACAGACGGATGGCAGAATTTGCTCAGACGGATGGCAAATTTTGCCAGACGATGGGCAGAATTTTGCGCGGACACGTTTGAGTGAGATTGTGCATCTGGTTTGTTGTCTATCTTAGATGTAACTTAAACATAAATTAATTACACTGTAACGCCATCTAGCGAGACTCTTTATCAACTTATGCTATCAATAAGCAGTATGCTGCGAGATTTAGAACTAAAACGAATCGTGTGAAGCCTAGGTCTGCAAAAGATGAGCAAATGCATCATTTTGTCCTGCAACCACAGGTAAGAAATCTTAGGCAGTTATGAAGATGTTCAACAAGTGAAAATTTAAAAAACTTACTTCTTGCTGTGCCAAAAACTTATTTAAATTATTGATACTTTTTTAGAATCATCTGAATATGAATTAAAAGTCAATATTATGTCACCGCCAAGAAACTTGACACAAAAAGTTATCATTGATTTGTGAAGCTTTCTAGCGGTAGATATCTGAAGATATTTATTCCAACTGGCTGTGTTGCCAGCAATGTGTTATATTTTATTTTAACCTTAAAGCAATTGATCTTATTAATTTATAACAATATGAGTTGTTATAAATTGATCTTAGACGTTGTTGTTGTAGGTAGAACGCTGTTGCGTTCTATCCATACAAGTAAATAAGTTAGGCTGTCTGTTTGTAATAGGTATAAAATAACCGTTTTAATATGTACATATGAATGCATGTATGGAATATATACCATTTCTCTTGTCTGTTCGTTCAGGTTAGGACTAAACCGATTTTCACGGGACCCTAACAGAAAGCTAATACTTAATATGTAATTTAGAATATTTATTTTATTCGGGCACAACAAATCAAGTAAAATTGGCGCATTTACAGTTTTTTTTTTCACTCGGATCATTTTCTATACCGCCTCAGCTAATATTACCCTTAATACGAACATGACTTATTAAATAACATAAACACAACATCTAAATATTAAATTCCCGCCTAAACCATCGACCACCGCAGTCTTATATAAATGACACCGTAAAATTGAAAAATCCGTTAGTTTGTAATCTATCGTTAGGTCACCAATTCAAGCTATATTAAATATTGGTACGGAAAACGAAGCGTAGGCCGACCCCCAACCAGATGGTCTGATGATCTGGTTAAGGTGGCAGGTAGCAGATGGATGTCAACTGCAGGGATCGGTGCGTGGAAATCATTAGGGGAGGCCTTCGTTCAGCAGTGGACTTTCTAGGTTGTAATGATGATGATGATGGAATATTGGTATATTACATACTACGCGTCTTATTTTCAACAGCCTATATCGTCCCACTACAGGACATATGCATAGTGGGGATATTGGGTAGTAACCCCACGCGGGCCCGATGATGATTGGTGACCTTATCTTAACGCATCTTTCGTTTAAACTGAGCGTTTTACAATTTCACCGCGTCACATATTTCAAATAATACATTTATAAATCTCCTATTAGATTTCACGGCAGTCGAAGGGTTGAATATTTACCAACCATTTTAACAGTATTTAACAACATCAATTTTCAAGTCAACATGTACACTGTAAAATTCACACAGCTCTCTCATAACGGTATATATCGCACTTCTAATAAGTTAAAAAGACGCGGGTAGTAGTATTTTTTATAGGCTTTTTTGTAAACGGTACACTCGAGAAACTTAATCTTTATATCATAATTAGTAAAGAGATGTGATAAGTTAACCCATTGAACGCCGGGAATCCAGACAATAGAAAATCTTTTGTGTCTGGCGCCTTAAGGCGTCAATAGCGGTCAAAGGGTTTAATAAAAGTAACTGAATGTTAAAAAAAAGTAATGTTTTCTATGAAGTATAGTGTATAAAAACGGCACTATGACAATGAACATGACGGTCAGTGCCGGTCACCTGATGGTAAGTGATACGCCTGACCACGACAGATGCAGTGTTGAAGGAAATTAATAACAGTAGGTTATATATATTTTCCGCCAACAATGCCCTGCGCTCGTCACCCGATAATCACTTAATTATTAATTAATATTCGCCCTTATTACAATTGCTTAAGGTTCAAACATGTAGCTAACTCTTGTCCACATTCATTCATAGGTTTACATTAAATTATTATCTTATTACAACTGCATTAAGTTCAAATTGTGTTTGGTAACTTAAACTAACATACATTAACACATTGAAAAAACATAATACCCTTATTACAACGTAATAAAGTTCAAATTAATCGATTCCACGACATGCTTTCATAGACAAAACTTATCTAGAAGTGCGATATCTTAAAGCAATGATACATTGCAAAATAATATTCGACAATTGAATCAGTGTGACCATGCTATCAACTGTACAACTCGCTAACATACATCAATTCCGTTTAACGTTCATAGCCCGCCATCTGGCGGGGGACTCGGGGAAACTCGTCACTGGTATGAGATAATGTAAATCACTTCAAAAACAGTGAAGGGATCCAAAAATATTAACACGCCCCCGGTCGCTTCGATTCATTCAATACTCCATTTTGTGTCAGTCTATTTGGTTCTGTAAATAAAGAAGGCTAACATTATGTAAGTATGTTTGTGTATATAAGTATGTTTGTCCGTTGTTTAGTACCCATAATACAGGCTTCACGCTTAACTTGGAGCTAGATGGCGCTGTGTGAATGTCACTGGATATTTATTTATTATTTTTGTATCTGGAATGTTTTGCCATCATCTAAGACCGAACCATTTGGTGTAGCGGTCGAGACGTCGGCTGCTACACCAAGGGTTCCGAGTTCGATCCACGGACAGTACAAACATTTGTGTGCATGAACATGTCTGTTTGTGTGCATGAACATGTCTGTTTGTAATGGTCTGGTGTTATCTATGTAAAATATGTACGTATTTACAAAAAAAATGTATATAAGTATGTATTAATTACTAATAATATCCAAATAACCTAATTGTTTAAACTTGGTTTGGTTCATATGAAAAAGCGTAAGATTTGTTTTATGCTTCAGGTGATAGGTTATACTGACTTGTGGTTGGGCGTGGCTTGCCCCGACGCGTGCGGACTGTCGCTGAGCTCGGACGATGAACTGCGGATGTCGCCCTCCATCTGAAAAGACATAATAATCAAATAAATTTACAAATATCCACTGACATTCACACATTGCCATCTAGCCTCAAATTAGGCGAGAAGCGTACAAACAAAAAAAGAAATCAAATAAATCTATTACAGACTTTTTTGAATCGTCAATCGTTATTATTATACTTTTTATGACACGGTTCGGAAGCTTGAAGTTAGGGTTCTAAACAACTGATAAACATATTTTTTTTGGAACCCGAAACCCTTGTGTAATAGTCGACGTCTCGACCGCTACACCGAATGGGTCGTTAAATATGTTCAATAGGTTAATTTTTCAAAATGGACGTATTTACGTATAAAACATAGCTAAGAACACGCTCGATTAAATGACCTTTCAAACAAAAAAAACTAAATCAAAATCGGTCCACTCGTTCGGGAGTTATGGTGCCACAGACAGACATACAGACAAACACGTCAAACTTATAACACCTCTTTTTGCGTCGGGGGTTAAAAAGGATCCAACCAACGACCACTAGCCTACTAGACGCCTAATGTTTGAATTTCTCGGAACAAATAATTCTGTCAATGCCCCGAAGCGGGGAGAGAGGAAAATATGCATGCTGATTCGGCGATTCAAATTCCCGCCATTACATGGATGACAACTAGTGATGGGAAGTATAGTAAAAATATACCAGTGCTTATTTTATTCTAAAGGATATTATGAAGAAAAAATACATTATGTAATTTATCAATTCAAATTATTTGAAGGATTTTTATATTTTTTTAAATTATCCTTAAAATTGATTCATCATCATTATCAGCTTATTAAACGTCCCCACCAAGGGGCACGAGCCTATACGTAAGGGTGTTTAGGCCTTAGTCGTTCACGTGGGCCTTGTGCGGATGTGCCGACTCACGCACAACCATTGAATCTCTTCGGAGGCGTGCGCAGGTTTCCTCACGATGTTTGCCTTCACCGTAATCGGATAACATACATATAATTTCGAGAATTCGTAAATATATTGGTACGTGGCGGGATTTGATCCCCAGCCCTCCCGGTAGAAGGGCAACAGTCCACACCATTGAGCCACCGGTGCACCATTGAGCTACTGACGCTAATTAATTAATTATGTATTAATTATTCAAACTGCAGGTTACTGCATCGAAGATTTTGTGAGAAAACCTCGTGATATAGTTTTACTACTAAAAGAGCTATTTTACATTTAACTCACGTCATTTTGATTGTTACATGTTCTCTGAATACGAATACCTATGTCTGCGGAGTCGTTCTAGGAAACACGGACTAAATGATTTTTTAAATTAAACTTTACCAGGCATTTTGTTTTGAAGAGCACTCCATATTCATATTTTAATATTTTCAGCAAAACTACGACATCGCTATTGTATAATTTTAGAGCTATGTGATTTAATGTTGTGTCAAAATAACTGTCTCAAAAAGGATTAGAAGATGGTGAAAGAAAAGGTCTCTCTCGGTATTGATTGAATTAGTCAACATTAGCAAACAAAACAAAGCAACAAACAGGATCTAGCTATCTATAATCGTTTAGGCTGTAGTAGCGCCTTGATTTTGGAGTCGTGCGATGCGCGGGCCGATGAATCTCGCCAAGTACTAATGTAAGTTGCAACAGTAAAATTAATAACTTTTACATCTCATCATGCGATCTTCTTTGACATGAGCAAAGCTTTTGATTTCGTTCACATGAGTTGCTGCTTCAAATGCGAATTATACGGTATTAGGGGCTTCTTTAATTGGATTGAATCTTATCTAAAAGACCGGAACCAATACGTTGAGATACAGAGAGCGACGATCATAACATCTTAAACTATACAAATCAGCCACTAAAGTAAATAGTTGTGAGTGCCCAGGGTAGCATTTGGCCTTTATATTATTCCTCATTTATATTAATGACCTTCCAACAGTTACGGATTATCCTTGTGTTCTATTGCTGACGACATATCCGTATTAATACATGTAAACATAAAGACAGTTACAACAGTGAATGTAAAACAAACTGTTGAATCTATAATACAGTGCTCGGTAAAAATAATCTGAAGTTAACTTAAACAAGACCCAGTTTCCAATTTATAAACAAAACGGCCATAAACATGAAATTCAATAACACATGATGGCACAATTTATTGGAAAAAATGCGGTGTCTTTCTTGGTATATGTTGGGAATAAATGTATTGGNTGATATATTCGATTGGCTGTACAGAATAAGCAAAAAAATTACGCTTTGTTTTAAAATTGAATGGAACTCAACAACTAACGGATTTTATACAGTACATATGGAAATCTATCCTAGGTATGGTTCAGAATAACAAGGTAGATGCATTAATGGCTTGTTATTCTTTTTAATTTCAATGTTATCGAATACATTTATAAAAATGTTTAGTTAAAAATCGACTTTTACTGTGTATTGTGTTTTATATTGTTATTTATAAATTGCTTATGCACACAAATTTTCTTCGCTTTAAAAGTATTAATTTGGTTATCAAATACATGCAATATTTCAAATTTGTGAATTTTCTAATAATTTCATTTTTTGATAACACTTGCTAATCTTGTATTTTTATCAAAGACTGCATTATCATTTTCTTCTAGAATCTTATCACAGCGGAAAGAAAGAAAGAAAGGAAACAACTAATATAGCCTTCTTGATAGTTCGCTGGGAAACTATAAGCCTATTCTGGCTATGAGGCGATTATTGAGCGACCACGCCTCAGTTACTAAGCCGTCTACCTAACTTAAAACTTTGAACACGCTGTGGGTAATTTTTTTTTACTTCAGATCCGCGTATTTGAAGGCAAGTATTTTTTTTTACTTTAAGGACTTTTTTACCTTGTACAATTTTTTGGAGTTCCTATATTATTCTTTTTTTTTGCTTAATGGGACACAGTGGGTGCGACCGTGTAAATGGTAAGCGTAGTAGTGATGTGTCATGCAAGTACTCAATGGTGAGGGTTAGATGACGACAGCAAATGGCTGAGATGTCTGATGCAAAACGGGAAGAACTTTTATGCAGCTATTTCTTAAAATAAAGGGAGGTAACATAAACCATAATGCTCCATCATCATTACCAGTCTACAATGTTCGTTTACATGATGGTAAATAACGCCGCTGCTTATAAACCTTTGCATTAAAAGATACTAAATGAAAAAGAAATGCGTTGCCGGAAATAAGCTAGGTTTATTTCGGAAGGACTTTTTACATTTAAATTCAGCTGTAAAATATATGGCAAATGTGATCAAACAAAATTGGTTACAAAACAGAATTATTTTTTTGTCTTTATAGTTTTCTAAAATGTCCATGTTAATATTACATTTATGATTCCAAAAATGCAAAAAATATTTCTTTTCACGATGAAAATCCTTAGAAACCCATCAAAAAAGTTTAATGACAATTCCGCCAACGTCAATCTCAAATGCCATTGGACCGGAGAATTTTAATGGTGTTCTATTAGGGGGCAGCGTCTCCTAAATCATACTATAACTCCGTGACAAGGAACAAGCAATTAACTTCCTGTTACAGTCACAATAATGTCGCGGCTGACATATATAGGGTACAGTCGACCCATTAGTCGCTACTACAACACTGTTTTCAACAAAAGCAAACGTTTTATTAATGTGTTGTTTTTACTTAAAATTGTGTTTGCTTTTGTTACTCGCAGCAATTTTTGTTTTGACTCATGTCTATTTTGGTTTAGGTCATGTCTTTAATTAATCATGGGAAGTGATTGTAATATGTCGGTAGATTATTTTTGAAAAGTTTTGTGAACTTTGTATGTGATTAATAAAAAACAACATGTAAACCATCGTTACGTATCTATATTATTTTTAGTACTAACCTGAATATATTAAATTTTCTAATTTTCCATCTTTGCAATGAGGCTGCATGCTGTATTTAATATATTTAATAATGACGTTTTTCTAAATAAATTACTGCCTATATCAAAAAAATTAATTATTAACTATTTTTAATCATTGGGAATATTTGTTTACAATAATAACTATCAAAGTCGAGTCAATATTATTTTAAGTTCAAATATTCTGTTTTTCTTACTTACACAAATAAATAAATAAAATAAATACTTATACAAATATGGCATATTTGTAACTACGTCGTACTGCGTAGTTTACCCAGCCAGTCCACTTCCACAATCATTGAAAATCCACGGGGCTGTGTTTAATAGAAATGATATGGAGCGTTTTAAGTAGTGTAACGTGAGGAAACTTGATATATTCTTCCGGTAATATTACCGGAGGACCAAAACCCCTATTTCCCTTTTCTCTATATTTTGTTTTCCTGTCTATTTTAAAGGGTCGACAACGTGGTCTTTGCATTTTCAAATTTACAAGCGTCCATAGACGGCTGTATGAAGAATGAAAGAGTTCAGATGAATCGCAATCTGTTTGCCCATGTACAGCGTGATATTTGAATTATTGGCATCCATCCGATCTATTATTGTACTCATATTATGGAATGTTTTTATGGGAACCGAATACCATATAGACTTATTATAAAAGTTTTACGAAATAAACGATAAATAAAGTAATGCCGTATTGCATTGAGCAATGTGATAGCTAATTATAGCCCGAAATACTTTAAGTGCGCAGCGAGTGCCGCCCTCCGCCACACCGCGCGAAGTCAATCCTCCTTACCCCCTATTTAATTGAATATTATTTTTTTTTGTTTTTTTATACGACTTATTGATCAATAGCAATGTGTTTTACATGATTATTAGGGTTATCAAATATTTCACGAGTATATATATATATATCTTAATGTTTTATTATAATATATATATATAAAACATTAAGATGTAAAATGCAAATTTTACATCTTACCAAACAGGTACCTAAAATTTAAAAAATTTTGATAAAAATTTATGTTGTAAAATGTTTTAAAAGGTCCCTTCACCTAGACGTTGAGAAGCTGCAACTATAAAGATTTTCATGTTTATGGGCACTTAATAACATTAAGTGCTCGTAAACGTGTAACTTTTTATCTATGATACAATCTTACCTCGATATTGTTAGATAAAATCATAATCCTACCTCCATCTAAAAGGTGGGATTTTTATATATTTTGCTTTATTACAAGCTCGATGTTTGGTTTTTGCCTTTCGATCTGGAGAGTACAGATTCTAATTCCGCCACGTACCAATGTATTTTCGAATTCTGGAAATTATATGTACGTTTATCTGACGCTCTTATGGTGGGTGAAGTTAAACATCGTGAGGAAACCTGAGTAATAATCGTAAAAAAGTTGCGTAAAATCGGCAGCATCGCACGGGCCCGCGTGGATAACTAAGGCCTATACACCATTTACGGGTAGGCGCGTCCTCCCTCGTATGAGCTGATGATGATGTATTTAATTGAATGTATGCGCATACCAAAAACTTAAAAAGCTATGGTTATCAATAGTTATTGACTGTACTCGAGTATGTACATAAAGCACTGGAGTGTAGTGTACAAATGTTAAATATCACGTAGTTTGCTACCATACAGTTCGTGCGGGAACAATTAGTAAGCGTGCGATGCTATCTGCGGCGACACGAGACTGCCTTCTGCAACTATTTGTATTCAAATGAACCTGTGCTGTCTAAACAACCTTTTCTTTTGCTGTTTTGCTGGCTTTTCAAATTCGTTACGTAATCAAAAGGCAAGTATTTAGTTTTCGACGAGTAAGCGTCCACGTTTCAAGTGATATATTGATTGTGTTTTTAGAAAATAGAAATCAACCAGACTTGTTCTATAATATGTATTTACCTATTTTTTTCCAATATTCAACACACCTAACTAACGTAGATTTAATAGGTACAAATCTACCCAGAGTTAAAAAACATTTGATGATTTATTATGATTTTTTTTATTGACGATGTAAAGTACCTACACACTACGTATAACACGTATGTACGATACTACGTATAACTTAGTCTAGTTACCCTCTTACACTCAGTGGATTAATCAGAGTACCCGGAGAATGTAGTAGAATCAACATACATGTTTGAGCTAGTACTACACTTCCTAGGATTAAAAGCGAAAAACTGATACCATAGTCAGTTCTTATGTACGCGTGATTCTTTCAGATATTTATAGGTAACTGTCTCAGTTTGCAATGTGGTTATAGCATAAGACTTATATCTCTGCGAGATCCAAGGGGCAGGGGTCAAATCCCGACCCATTTAGTGTAATGGTTGAGACGTCGAAACTTACACCAAGGGTTTCGGTTTCGATCCCCAAGCAGTACAAAATTTGTGTGCATATCTGTTGTACTGGTCTTGGTGTTTTCTATGTAGAATATGTATGCATTTAATAAAAAAAATGTATATCCGTTGTACAGTACCCATAATACAGGCTTCAACACGTAACTTGGGCTAGATGGCGCTGTGTATGTCAGTAGATATTTAGTTACAGTGAAAAGTCGTACAGTGTCTATGTTAAATTTTTTGGATTGTTTCCCATTCTGGTGAGAACATTGCAATTTGCATCAACTAATTGACCGAAAAGATAGATTATTCCGTGGTTCGAAGGGCACGCTAAGCCTTCGGTTTGGTCACAATCTTAGGGTGGTAGTCGATAACCCCCACCAATTTGCACTGAGTGGATATGACGTACGAGCGTGGTCGGTCACGGCTCAATCTCCCTTTATACGAGTAATACTTTGTGTTTAAACCCTTACAACTAATAAGTTTTATCAGCACGATTCAATACGTCGATTTCTTTTTGAATTAATGTTTTGCGAAAGACAATATGTTAGCATTATTTTATAAGAGCGAATAATCCTACACGAAAATCAAAGAAGAGTCATTTACTCTAGGAACAATTAAAGCCGCCATCAATGCAAACGTACAAGTACTCCTATATTATTATATGTTTAGGCATACCTAAACATATAATAATTACGTGTTAGTATAAACTTAATCCACAGCACAAGCGGCACACACACGGTTAATACCGAACCGAGCGCAGACAAATTACCCTGAAAGCGGAGCGAGCGGTCTAATCCAGGTTTCGCTCTAAATGCAGGTCGTGTGACGGAGCCGCCGGTCTCACGCGTAAGCTTTGGCTCGTGATTCATTTAGCGAAATAGTAATATATTAACCTGTACAACAGATTATTGACGGATTTCGGGTTTGAAATGCCCTAGGGTATTCCGTTTGTTGTTAAATGCTTTCGTTTGTGATCTTAAAAAGAGATCACAGTGTAGTTGGTTAATTGTCACGATAATATTATGTATGGAAATCAACATGCAGACTCAAACAAAAGTAATAAAAGTATTTAAGTCATGGTGGTGGAAAAAACAGGTGAGATTAAGGAGCCCACGCAGACAATAGTATTCAATATGAGTATCACCAATTTTCAATTCGGGTTGGCTGACTTCACGCATAACCTTTGAATCTTAGCAGGCGTGTGCAGGTTTTCTCACGATGTTTTCCTTCACCGTAAGAGCATCGGATAAGCGTACATATAATTTAAAAAATTCGTAAACACATTTGTATTGGCAGGATATAAACCTGCTCCCTCCAGGTCGGAAGGCAACAATCCACACCAATGACCACCAAAGCTATATCTATCAATTTCTAATCTAATCCATAATTCATTTGAAATTCTTGCAAATGTTTATAGAAAGTTGAAGCCTCAGTTTTATTTGAAAAACTAAACTTTAGGTATAAGAGAAATCTGTAATACACAAGGCACGTTTACTTATTTTTATTCCACAATAATCTTTTACGCATATTATACAACACTACAATATTTATTTTCTATGCAATATTTAGATTAGTCCTTCGAGAATTCAAAAGGTCCAAAGTCCCTCTAACAAATAGGCAGAGTTGAGCCCTAGCACTATAAGTGAGAGAAGATGGCAAAAAATTTCAAGATTTATCAGTGTAGCAAAAAGTATAAATGTATGCTTGGTTGTTTATCTATATAAGTACTTTTATAAATAAAAATCAGTAACACTCATATATAGTATATACAAGATACACAAAGGCACAAAAATATTGAAGTATATATATATATGTGTTGGTGAATGTGTATGTGTAAGTTCCAAATAGTGTTGTCCCACCAAAAGTTCTTATTATCGATTCGAACGATCTGTTTTCGTACAGAAACCAAGAAAATTATGGGTATTTTAATCCTGATGAATCTGAATCATAAGCAAACCTATAATTGTTTACAACCTATAACGATCGTGGCCGATGGTGGCCAGTACTAAGTTACTTTGAGCTAATAACTGCGATAACTCCTGAGCTCGGAGAAACTGAGATATTCATTTAAATTAAATGCTGTGAAGGGCAATTTGTTTTAAATTAATACTCGTTATAAATAAGATATTTATTTGCATAGGGATTATTATTATGTTTATGAAAACACCTTCGCAAATAATGCATTATTTTAGATAAATTTAAGAAGTTATTGTGAGCTAACCTTTAAAGATAAGACATGCTGTCGCTGTCCGTTTTTTAGAACTCTCATGACTTTGCGAACTTTAACCGTTTTCACAGCGCACGCAGCGGAAAGCTCTATGTAGGAAAAATGTTCAATCACTCTTTCTTACTGCTCCACTACTATTGTTATTAGTACAGCCTATATCTTTATTGATAAATAAGAAATCTAAAACTGAAAGGTCCAGTAATTCCCGCGATAAGTGAGTTCAAACAAAGAAACTCTTCAGCTTTATAATATCAGTATAGATTAATTAACTCAATACTTTTAAATAATTTTATTTATTGCCCTCTCAATATAACACTTTTTTGAGATGTGTTCGAATGGTTTCCTTACTTAATTGAACATTTCGTTTACGTGTTTAATTCTAAGATAAGCATAGTTCCTATTAAGAGTTTAATCTGGTCTATTTTAAGTCCGCATCCATTTTTTCATCAATGGTGAACTGTGTGGAAACCTGAAAACATCGATTTTTATTTACCAATATGTAAATAAAACATAAGTATCTTTTGTTAATTTTACATAAGTAGACGAAATCATCAATATTTATGTTGCGTATTCTTCTAAAAAACTATTCAAGTTTTTATCGATTGTAATGAAGTCACTGCTTTGTCAAGCACTAGCGTAAACAAATAATTTGCTATTTTATACATTATTTTCGCGAATTTAAATAAAAAACACTATTAATTCTCAAATATATATAGAATCAAAATTATATTAAAAACTTATATTTATAAGCCAATTTCTAGCTCAAATTAAGTAAAAAATAGTTCGTAAAATTCCAATGATAAAATCGTATTTACCAGTAAAAGTGTATTAATTCGGATTATTTCGCCTAGTAGCGTTGCATTCAGGTACAGCACACGACACCATAATTGTATAAAGTAATAATTACAGTACTAATAGAACAATTAGCAATAATATTCATAATTTTCACTGATACTTGACTGACACTGACAACACACCGGGCCGCTATATGGGCCGCTAACTCGCAAAAACAATAACATATAATCATTTATTCGCTGTTGCTGTTGCTGCTGTCTTTTCTCTCGGGCATTTTGTATTCACTCTTGATTTAGGACCTCTCACTCCCACGCTTCGTGTATCTTATAAGCGCAGCGAGCTAATATTAAATCTATGGTAACACTCGTCTATTAGGCAATTGAGAAATAAAAATAATGTGAACCGGGCACTCCGATATAATTGGACTGACTGTTATTGTCACGCAGTTCATACTCTATATGTGATTAAATGCATCATTAATTTATTTGTCCCGGTAATCGTCAACAAATGAACATATTCCATTAATAATTCGATTTATAAATACGATTGATAAATACGAAATGAATTTCATGACGTCAGTGGACTTATTTTTTAAGTAGAATTATGGATTGCGTCTATAACTTAAAATTACATTGGTACCCAAAATTACAACAATTTCAATAATAATTACAAAAATACAACCGAATGATACTTTTAATAATTCATCAAGGTAAATTTTGTATGCCAAATGTAAATTTTCACAAATATTGTTCAAAGCAGTGTTTTAAAATCTTCACCTATATCTATTTCAATACGTGGACTTCAGATAAGTCTCATTATAATCATCATATGCCTATAACGGCCCACTGCATGGCACAGGCCTTCCCGCACGGCCTAGCTGTCGGGAGTTAAGTTCTCCCCACAGTTAAGTTTGTTTGAAAAAAAAAACACAATACAGCACCATCAGATAAGTTCTGAATATTTTATGACCCTTTTAGCCTGCGTATCTTATTCAATGAGTTTTAAATCTAAATATAAACTTTGATCTCCGCCTATAAATCTATTGCGAAGCACATTTCTTGGCAAATGACAACGAAAATTAGGACAATGAGCTTTATCACACCATCTTTTGTTATTCGATTGCTTGCTTATGTAAATGAACGATTGTGGAAGCAAGAAGACGCTTTGGCATAAAAAGTATTGTCATGTTTTTTAAATAACTACAAAATATAATGTTCAAATAAGGGAGGTTCTGAACATTTATAATATATGATAAATTAAATATCGTAAATGCGTTGAACAATAATTGCTGGTTTTAAAAAAAAATTCATGGCTGGCGTTCCATTTAAAGTCATGCGAATTGTATTTATTTTCTGCTCAATATTTTTTTTTTTGGATTACTTTTGTATTTGGACAAACACAGCACATACGTTAAAATGAAACCATCTTCTTTTGACTTGCACTTAGATTTTGATTCTTAATAATACAAGTATGCAACTCTATGACTACTAATGTTAAAGTCGTAGTTTTACATTAATATTAATAGTTATTAATAAAACCATGAAACCCTTAAATATAGTCAAACGATAATGAACAATTCACCCTCCTTAAAATTATAATGCAGTATCGTTTTGGTCGCGTTGTATATACTTTTATGCGTGGCTTAAAAATATTCATGGTAACTGGTTTAATGACGTTAAATGTGAATGTGATAGTTGGGATATTAAAAATATTGTTTAAATACTCTAATCATACTCAACAATGAAGTTTCTTTATTTTCTTCTTGTATAATAAGAATTCTAAGCTTACTAATCCATACTGTTAAAGCTACTTTGACTATTCCTTCCTACCGACCTTTTAGTCTTATCTTAACAGCGTAACATTTAGTAATGCAGTAACTGTCTAAAGAAGTATATAATAAACTCATAAAAGAGTTTTTTTTCGTTTAGTAACATATTTTTAATGAGGCATACTCATACACTCACTATTCTCTTTGAGTGTGCCACGACTTTTCCATTTTTAAATTTTATAAACAACGACTATTAGTTTACATCAAAATTTCAGCAAAACTTATTAATTTAACCTTTACACAATTCTTCATCAAACAAGTATTTCTGCACTTAAGAATGTTTGTTGTATACGTTGTAAGATACGAGTATGTTACATGCCTATTTCCATTTTATCTTTGGAAGTTAAGAAGTCAACACTCGAAAAGAACTTGAAAATATGCTCTATAAAAATTAAACACCAAGGCCGCATGTGGAAATCTCAGTTTAGTTCATACGATTTGTAGCTAACACAGATTCAGTGGCAAGTTCATTAATATTGTGTGATGTCACTTTGCGCAGGGCAACCGGAGGTTGACAAATTCGTACCATTTTCGCTCATGATTAATGGACAAATTGAAATTTCGTTATTGTTGTACACAGTATGACACCGTGAGGGAACTGAATGGCAATGATGAATAATACCCTTATAATTGAAACGAATCCGCAGGAGATTATCAGCACTCTTAAAATATTTGTCCCTTTCAAATATTGACATTTATTTTTTCAATTGATATTTCGGACGAGCTGGCGTAATGAAAAATGTTTTGCTGAAGTTAGATACAATTATTGTGTTAAGGTTTGAACTACGAACTAAGCAATTGTCTACTAGTTACTACAAAGTAAACGCTGTTTAATTACATTTCCATTAAATTGATCTATTACGAGTAACTTCGACAAGGTCCGGAGGACGTGGTTCAAATCCCACGGAGAGAACGCATTATGAAAGTAACTTTGTATGTTTTTTAAAGTTTAATTAAAACATTGTAGCCTAATACCTTATTCTAAAAGGAGACTCAACGTTCATCTTTAGTTTATGAACAAACTCCCACATAATATGCGCTGAGAATGTAACTTATAAAAATCTGATCGTATAGTAAAACCGTCAGTTGAATTTGAAGAACTTTAATTTCCTGGTTGAGAACAGCTCTTGTGACTTGCCGCCCGCAGACCGTGCCGAAATGTAATACATACTACTTGCACTGGCAAGAGCTAGGGGAGGCTTGGGGCCTAATGCAATAATGTTTTTTTAGTTTCGTTTATCTAGCTGCTATGTGGCTAAAAGTCACATAGGTTAACAATTGATCTTTTAGCAGAATTAATTACTGTAATAACTTTTTAATTATTAAACCATATTTATCGCAAGTTAAGATAGAAAACAATATAATGTCAAACCATCCAACATTTTTTAATTTGTCTTATCTACGTAATAGTTTTACACACCATGCTCTGGCCAAATGACCTAGTAAATGAATCAAGACTTGAACCTTGTCGAAGCTAAATTAATGCTTTATGTTTAATGAATGATAGCAATGTTTAAAACGTAAGTTTTAATTTACCATGTTTTCGGAAATGTATTGGAATTGAATTTGAAGACTTATTCTAATAAGCTGACACTTTAAAAATAAACTATATTTATCGCGTTGCGCATAATTTATATTAAACAGGTTGGATCAGTTTTCTTCCATAAGAATGGCATTGATACTTTTCCAATAGGTGATTTTGACGATCCAATATAAAAGGTTTAGTGTACAAAATTTTACATGAAGTATTGTATGATTTCCACAAATTATGGCTTTTAATACATTTTGATAAAAGTATCAAAATGTATTTAAAGTTTTTATTGTCTCCACTCTTGACGTTTTTGTAGTTTCACTAATTAAAAACAATTGATCTATAATATTATAGCTGCAGTATGAATTGTCAAGAAGGAATAAGTCCTTTGCGACGTACGATGTACTTGCGACCGACATGCATTAGACCACGGTGCGTTGTGTTGCGGTTGCGTTGTGTTGGTTTGATAGAAATGACAATCAGTTAATGACAGTTATTAACAAGAGAAACAAAATAAGTAAAGTATAAAAATTTTCTGGTCTTATATCAAAAATTCACCGCTACGCATACAATAAGAGCGTCGGTGGCTCAGTGGTGTGGACTGTCGCCTTCCTACCGGGAGGGCTGAGGTTCAAATCCCGACACGTACCAATGTATTTTCGAATTTTCGAAAAATATTTGTACGTTATCCGACGCTCTTACGGTGAAGGAAAACATCGTGAGGAAACCTTCATACACGCCTGCGAAGTGATTCGAAGGTTGTGTGTGAAGTCGTCCAATCCGCACTGGGCCCGCGTGGACGACTAAGGCCTAATCACCCTATACGGGTAGGCTCGTGCCCCTCGGTGGGGACGTTTAATGAGCTGATGATGATGATGACGCATACAATAATGTCAAAATTGAAGTCCACGATTGAAAAACGATTTTGCTACCTCTCCAGGCAATCAGATTAACGTTTTTCAAGAACAATTTATATCCATGAATTGAGTATAAATCTTTGTGTCACATAAATTTCTGCACCAGCTGTAGTCAGGCTATATCAAAAATGATGGGTGTATTATATACTTTTAAGTTGCTCAAATAGGATATTAAAAATATGTTCTTGTGACGCAATTGCTTAGTGATAAAATACATGCCAACACATTTAAACGATACGATACGATAAGATAAGTATTAAATGAGTAAAAGCTCATATGTGAATAATGAAAATGAAAAGTGTTTATTCAGTTTAGGTTCTTACAGAACACTTATAAATGTCAAATGAAGCTACCACTGGTTTCGACGGCAGTTTTCCACTGAGAAGAATCCAGCAAGTAACTCAGTAGTCACTCTTTTCAAAATATTTGTGTTTTGTACAGAATCATATTATTTGTTATCAAAATAATTATATAAAGAAAATTATATTTACAATTGTTATCCTTTTAAGTATCAGTAAAAATATAATTATCAACAGCAGTATTATTAAGTAGTTGAGTATAATATAAATCTAAATAGATGATAACAAAAAAACAAAAGTTGTAAAAAAAACGTTTTTTATTATATGGTAAACTAAAAAGTGTACTTGGCAGTTTGTTTATAATATATACATTGATAGTATCTACTCATTCCAAACCATTAAGATATGTTTTTCTGATCAGTCATAATTTTGGATGACTCAATGGTTGCCGAAATTAACTACGTAGACTAGTTGGCAACCTACCAAGCATACTATTATTAAATATATGCCCAGAGCACAAAATCAGGCTGTTGAATTCCCATTTCGCATTAAAATAATGAACCCCAGCACACTCTCCGTTGTTCGGAAGTTACAGCTTACTAACACATTGGGGCGCAGTACAACTTTCATAATATAACAACTTGTATTTGCAACTAGCAAATAGGGAAATTTAGACGTTCTTATGAGTTTTGAGTGCAAACGTTTTATTGCGGTTTACAACACAATAAACATCTGGCGACGATTTAATACTGTTGACATTTTTGCTGACAATTATATATTAAAACAAGAATTTTTATCAATAGGTACCATCTTCAGCTAGTCAAAGCTCGAAAAGGAGTTTGTAAGATTATTTTGTTAAATTTTATCTGCGTCTATTTAGAAAGTACCTCGTTGCTGCAATCAATTTGAAATATTTACAATATTAAACAATAAGTAACTATAGAAAAAAACAATTTACATTTTCTGCGCGTACGATTAATTTGTGGAATCAGTTGCCATCGGAAACGTTTCCGGAACGATATGACTGCATCTTTCAAAAAGAGAGCGTTTTCTTATATAAAGGGCCGGCAGCCATCCCTGCGACTCAGCTGTTGCAAATGTCCATGGGCGGCGGTGACACTTTCCATCAGGTGAACCGCATGCTCGTTTGCCTCCCTATGTTATAAAAAAATCCTATATTTGGTAACTGCTTTTTTGATCATTCATGACCATAGCACCGCTGATATTTCACCGCTCAGAAATATTTACATAACCTTAACAGAAACAAAAATGGCTACGTTTAGAAGTCTAGGCTATTTAATTGGAATGAATTAATCTTATCATGGCCGTAGAATTTTAATCCTAATAATAGTCTAATAATTCTTTACATTTTATGGAATCTTAAATTACGGATAATACCTTATCTACGTGTTTATATGGGGGAAATTCCTAAAAATGCTTAAAATTTCCCTTTATATGTGATTTGAAAATTATCATCTTGTGTTAGTACTATCATAGTTTATATATTCGTCAGTTGTTGAAATATTGCTCATAATTTTCGAAAATATTTTAGGTTACATGACGATATTACAAAAACAATTTCGAGCAGCCATTTTATCGAGGGGAGCACAAATCTTCTTGCTTCATAACACTACAATGGACATTCCAATATAAATTTATATCTTCTATTCAGCTGCAGTCTCTCAAGATTCGTATCTCGGAGATCTTGAAATATATAAACGTGTGGTACAGGCATTGAAAAATAACTCTCAGAAGGAACGTGTGTGTGCTTGAATAAATATTTTGTTACTTGAGTACATTTGCTTTCGACTGAAATTTTGTAGGAATATTAAGTTAGTCTAACTTAAGAGATCCATAATCCGTATACGAGGCCTTATTTAACGATGATCTGTGTGATGTATTTGTTAGGTATCGTGTGCAGTGTAAAATATCGTTTATATGAATATGTTTGTTTTATACAAATAAGCCACACATAAAGCTTTCCTTTTTATAGAAAATACATGGACTTTTTGCTTAAGTTGTAAATATCGGGAGCTGTGTTAATGAAGGAATTCATTTGCTTACCTTTTTTGATATGCTATATATTAATTGATTGATATATATCAATCAAATAATATATAGCCACCACCAGGCATCCAGTCACCAGGATTAATTTCTGCATTCGTATCATATGATACGAATGCAGAAATTAATCCTGGTGTATTTAATGAAGTCTAATAAGAAATGGTGAAAGCAACACCGTGGTATTGGTTTTATACGTACTTTAATAAAACTTTTAAAACATTCAAACTTTATGAAATACAGTTGCAACAAATTGTTCATATTGCAAGTCTTGAATAAAATTCACTCCAAGATTATAATTTAACTAACTTAGTTTACATAGAAGATATTTTGAAAAGAGTGACTACTGAGTACATTGAAACTTTGTTTTATAGATACACAAGCTTTTGACTACGGTTTCGCTCGCGTTAAAATCGGGGGCAAAATAATTTCCCTTTCCAGATACGCCTAAGTATAACGTTAGTGGACTCAATTTTATTGTATCCTTATTGACTGTCGTAACATAGAGAACACCTTCAAAAACAATAATAATATGTATTGTTTGGATAAACTAGGTATTCCAATATAAAATTAGCATTAATTTACCACTGACGCTTCTGTTATTCTATGCCAAGAAGGAAGCCGGAGTAAGTTAGGCGATGTTTCAATACGATGCGAGAGTACCACCTGCCCATTGCAGAGATGTTTGTTTGTGAAACATTTACTGCTATATTGCACGCGTATGTTGAGCAACCGAGATTTATTTTAGATACAAATACTGGAACATGTTACCCTGCCAAGAAAATATCCTTTAGGAGAACGGAAACTAATTCGGAAGGAGTTCTTTACAAATTTCATTTTTATAATAAACGTTGAACCTTTACACTGTGTACGTGTTACACTGTTAGCATTCGGAATTATATAACATAAATAATAAAAGTACTAAGTCTCTTCATAAAGACCTACAGAAAGACAAATTGGATGTATAACAAACAAGATTCCATTGGAATCTTGCCAAATAGAGTCGCAAGCTTGAGTATAGTTGCAATTTCGTGTTGGCTCTCCAGCTCTGTTTAATTTTTTTCATGATATAAAGTGTACATGACGGTCAGGATCACCTGATGGTAACTGATACCTACGCCTGACCATAAAAGAGTGGCACTGATTGAGATCAATTGTAACTAATAGTGTTAATTCTTCATTAACGCCACACTGCGCCCCTCACCTAAGAAAACAGATGTTAGGTCTCTAATACCTGGTAATTTTACTAGCTATGGTGCCCTCACTTAGGAGTGCAAAACACTACTATTGAACAAGACGGTATCTGGCATTGCGGTGGTACCTACCTAAACGACTTAGTACCAAGTCTAGCCTAGTAATATTAACATAGTATGGAAGAGCGGAAGCTCCTAACACAGGCTTCTCTTGCTTAAGGTTCCTAAAAAACTAGATTCAGGCAAAACATTGTTAATGAAAATAAATTATTTTATCATTTCATTTTATTGATTTCTTAATTCTTCCACCTAGTAATAAAAATGTTTTTGCTGATTTAAGTTAATTTAAAAAAGATTATGTGATATGTTTCTATTCTGGTCAAACTTCGCACTATTGGCAAGTATTGCTATTTGCTTGTAATCGCTCTCAAAGGATTTTTTGAATAAACTTAATTTTGCCAAACGTGCTATGGAGATAAACATTATGTCAGGTGCTTCCCTACGCGATAAAATCCGAAGTGAAAACATCTGTAGGATAGCTAGAGTCACCAACATATCCCGAAGGGTTAGCAAGTTTAGGTGGTACTGGACAGTGTACATACTCGTAGTGCGTAGAATAGGTGAACAGCGTTAAGATTTTTAAGTGGCATCCACATAACGGAAAAAAAGCGTTGAGCGATCCATAACCAGCTGATGACCTGATTAAGGTGGCGGGTGGCTGATGGGTGTCGACTGCTAGAAATCGGCCCAAGTGGAGGCCCTTGGCTCCTGGTCTTATTGTTAGAATAATATGATTATGATAATGGTAGATTTCTGAAATGTTTTTTTTATATTTTGCCTTCCTTTAAAAAACTAAAACTCTTAGAAGATAGAGAGATAGAACACATTGTTTCTTTATAAAAATAAATCATTTCATATACCGCTGTATTCGTATCCAACTTTATCTGTGTTGTGAAATTCAAACATGTTTGCACTGCGGATGCGTATTTACCGAACTCTTTTCAAATAACAGGAAATGTTGTTTTAATACTTCACAATTTGAAGTTAACTATTTGATGAAGGATTGACATTATTCCATAGCATATTTGCATCGTTCTTTCAAAAAACAAATGTATGAGGTAAAACAGTAAAAAAAAAAGAAAGTCTTGCTTTGTTAGGAAAAACATATCATTATCATCATCAGGCTATAATGATCCATTGCTGGGCACAGGGTTTCCCGCATAGCATACCTATGGAAATATTGGACAGTAACAATGCGGATTGGTGGGTGATAACTATGACGATCCTAGTTAGCCGTGACCGATGGCATAACGTATGATTAAGCTTAACAGATCCTGAGTCCAGTGCAAAGGGAGGATGGAAGTTGCGAAATAACGTAGGGATTCAAGAACTCGTGGCCGAGCCAAATATCCTTGCAAAAACAAAAGCCCACCGCCACCAATGGCTCGGCCACCTGGTCAGAATGAGGGAGGATCAGGAAGAACCAAGAGCATTAAGGACGACAGAATAGACAGCGCCCAGTCGTTCGTCGCAGATATTGCTGGAGGGACATGGTGGAAGTTGAACTGCGTCAGCTCGAGGTTGAAAGCTGGGTAGATGTTGCACTGGATAGAGACCGGTGGATGTCTCTTATTTCAGAGGCCAGGACCTACTTTGGGTCGTTGAACCATTAATGTAACACAGCATTACACCGTTGCCACGAGATACAGGACCACTTATCACATAATTTTTGATTTAATTTGACCATTAGTAACTTATTTTAATATTGGTTGTGTTAACTAAGGATCAAAAAACCGGCCCTTAGGGTTGAAATATATCGATGTAATTAGGTCGGCGTAAGTTAAGTAATCATAATAGCAACGTAGTCTTAAACAATTACAATTAATTATATTACTTTTATAGGTACCATCGTCAATCTTAAAAATATGAAATTTAAATAAGTTCAAAAGTATTCCAAATTTGCGAAATATACTTCTTATCATGAAAACAGGTTATTTGAGTAACTTTAATAAACAACATCCCCGCCTCTAATAAAGCAGAAAAGCGAAATTCTCATTTGTCCTTACAAAAAGGCCTCAGAAATATTGTCTTGAATCCCTCGAATTTAATTAAACCTTAAAAACCTTATCGCAACGCATTGAAATTCGCATATTTTTTATTGTTTCGCTTAAAGCCGATACAGTTATAGCTCGTATAAAACTGAAATGTGATTTTCTTTTGTGATTCAATTTCGAGAACGCGACCCTTTATTTTTCTATTTACTTTCATTGGAATACGTCCCACAATATGGATTATCGTCTACGGGTATATCTAAGCTTTTTATTTAGGTTCAGCTTATCTGTAACGACGGTCGTGTCTCGGCTATTGACCTTAATTCTAATTAACATTAAATTTAATCAACTGCCTTTCTATCCCGGTTTCCGAGGTCATTTAGGATAAATTTGTGTTGTCTCTGGTCAGACTTGAATCCACTTGAACCTTATGCGTGTTTGACTAAAATTGATTTTCTTTACTTTTACCAATCGAACACGTTCAAAAACCAAAATATTTTTGAAGTACAGTTACTTGTTTATTGAGGTATATGATTAAAGCTAGTGGGAGATAATTGAAAATATTTTTTGAATCGCATATACCTCATTAAATTGATTGTGTTTTCTTTAAGGAATCCACATGTTAGTTGATACCCGCGCGATAGCCGCGCTATAGATATCCCATTTTATCCAATTAAGAAAATGTCTGACACCTGATACACACCTACTCGAAGCAGATGTCATTACTGTACTTATAGACATTCCAAATACCGTAACGCTTTGCAATAGCCATAGAATTCTTGCTTCAACAGAGCATACATTTTATCACGGGCCGACTGCGGGTAAATTTGCGTACCCATTGAATTCACTCCACTGCGAAATTCACTCCCGCTCTGGAGTAGTTAACAATGCCCTGACTCTGGACTTAGTTCCCGGAAATTTAGTGGATAGTTTTCTATACGCAAAAGACGCTAATATTTAAATGATTATGTGAACTCAACTGCAAGTTAATTATTTGCTGCAAAACTTTACAGACTATTTTATGCTTGACAGATTTAAACTTCAACAACGAGCCTTTTAATAAATTCAAGAAAATATTTTTATTTATTGAATTTATATATGAAAATGAAAAAAGTGTGAATTTTCAGGTTAAACATATATATCTACAATCATCTGGTGTCGACGCTTGCATATCTTAGTTATAAAAAATACATACTGGCAAAAAACCAGGCGTTGGCCTACATCTAACAAGGACTAGACTAGTTTGGTATGATTGCGCTCCGAAACCTACTTGTATTGTCTAGAGTCTTCGTGGCAAGCCTAGGCCAGACCATAGTGTTGAATTTTGAATACTATGGTTATATTATGGATTGATTTTAATTCAACTATGGTGATCAATTAGATTGTTATTGAATTTGAAATAGCTCAATAATAACTGAAATAGGCCGTCTGCATGATCGATGGTGGTTAGAGTCGAATACTTTAGGAATAAAAACCAAGCTTTAGCTAGCATTTTGTAAAACCTCATAAAACGGCTTACATGCGCGTAAAAATATTTAAAAACTGTCTTAAGTGTTAACTTATATACCATAACATCATTTATAATACTTTACAACATTAAATTTAAAAAAAAATGAATATTTACTTAAAGTTCCTATTAACATGAAGCAAAAGCTGATCATTCACAGATAAAATTCATATTATATTGTTTTGTTTTTATTGCCTGAACTATTAAGGATAAATTATCATTATTTTTTTAATCAATGCTTGAAATACTTAGCACCTTTCAATATACATTAAACAAGTTATTTATCAAAACATAAAGAACTTAAATAATAAAAATAAATAAACTGTTCAAAGGAGATTAAAATTACCGTACGATACGGAACAAATTCCATTTCAGCTTTGCTACAAAACTAACGAAATCGTTAGTTTCGATAAACATATAATGTGTGTGTTCATGTAACATAAAATGTATAAACAATCTACTTAATTAAAACGCCCAATATTAACACGCTCGTGGTTGGGATCAGTACGGTTATGCATTATTTTATCGTGATTGTATCAAACAGGCGTATACATATTTTTTTTTATGTTATAAGTGTACAGGACGGTCTGGACACTCAACTGATACGCCAGACCATGACAGAGCGGCATTAAAGGAGACCAACAACTGATAGACATTTATAATTAATCCTCTGTCAATGCCGCAATGCGCCCGTCACCCGAGATAACAGATGTTAGGTCTCTTATACCCGGTAATTTCACTAGCTACACAGTGCCCGCATCCCGAAACACAAAAGTGCATAGCACTCCTGTTTGCCGGGATCATATCTGGCACTGCGTTGGTACCTACCTAGACGACTCATATTCAATTTGCGTTATATTTTCGTCACTACCAATTTTAATATCATGAAAATTTTACCTATGTTAGCTTACCTCAAGCCGACTAATTTTGCAGTCTATTATCAAAATAAGAATATGCAAATTATGTGATAATCAAAAGGCTGCAAAATTAATAAATTACATCATTGAATCTAAAAACTATGACTTTATTGTAATATAGAATGAAGGACACACACAGACAGCGACCACACAGGGGCTATGTAGTATTGTATTGTATCTTATTTTTATTTTGCGGTCAGTACATTCTATATCAGTTTTGTTTGTCAGTCAGTCACCTCATTATAGTAAAGTTTTCTTCAAATATATAAAAACAAGATATTTCAAAAGCTTTATATAACCAATATAACGTTAACGTTCCCGAGTTGTAGGTTAAGTAATACAAGACAGAAAAGGACATTTTTTACGATTAGGTTCGTCCACATATAACAAACGGTCTTTCTCGACCCAATTCTAAAAAAGCCCGTGACTCGATTACTAAAGATCAACTCGATGAAAACAAATGCCATCAATTCATATAGTTATTGGAACTATTAAATTTTAACAATCAGTGATATAAACAAATCCTTTTCTATTCCATTTTATTTATCCTTAGTCTACCTGATGATAGTTATAAGGACTGAAATTCTAGAAGCTAAATAAAAAAATATTTGTCGTCTTAGTTATAATTTTTTTGTACTCGCATAATAAAATTACTTAGTACTTAATATGGATGATGACTTCCAAGGATCGGTCCGCGTCTAAGTTATTACTTTTGTTTAACAGTAGACATTAGCATTGCTGTCTAACAGACAGCAATGCAATGCAAGTTCAAATTGCATTTTTTATGGTATGTGTGTACAGGACGATCAGGTTGCTCACCTAATGGTAAGTGATACGCCTGATCATGACAGAGCGACATTAAACAGTTATTATTCTCTGTCAATAACGCACTGCGCCCGTCTCCCGAGACAGTAGATGTTATGTCTCTTATACCGGTAATTCTACTAGTTACAGTGCCCTCATCCGAAACACAAAGTGCATAATATTTCTGTTTTACGGAACGATATCTAGCACTACGGTACTATCTCCCTAGACTCAGTATCGACTCTACCGTTAATTATCAAGTATATAGCCTACCAAGGGTTTAATCGTACTTGCCATATTCATTATAGATGCCGAAAATTTCGACGACCTATTTGGTGTTGCGGTTGAGAGCTCGGCAACACCAAGGGTTCCGGGTTCGATCCCCGGGCAATACAAACATTTGTGTGCATGAACATGTCTGTTTGTAATGGTCTGGGTGTTTCTATGTATAATATGTATGAATTTACAAAAAAATGTATATATGTATGTTTATCCGTTGTTTAGTATCCATAATACAGGCTTCACGCTTAACTTGGGGCTAGATGGCGCTGTGTGAATGTCAGTGATATTTATTAAAAAGCACACAGTGCAATGCCTTGAAACATGAACGGAATTACAATATTCGAAAATTTTACTGACTGTCTCGCCCTGCAGCCTGGATAACAGCAATATCAAACATTTGCCATGGCGGAAGAAATAAGTGAAATTGTAATGGTAACGTATGTAACCTACTCGGTTTACCCCAGGTTGACGAGCTTTTCAAAGCACGAAATTGAGAAAACCTACAACGTCTTTTAGACTAGAAAAATCACATACAGTAATAAAAACTGTGTTCTCTTCGTGGGATTGAAACTTCGATGTCTGATCAAGATCAAGCTGTGATCTAAACTTAATACTTTAAATACAAAACTACAATAGAATATTCAACTGACTTAATGCACTTCAATTTTAAAAACGAATAGTTCCAACATTAATAATAAGGAAAACAAAATGACTTGAATGAAAAAAATGACATTTCACTATCGCTCAACTTTAGGCACTGTTATCCAGTATGTCATCTTTGACAAGGGTGACACGGGTTGTGAAGGCAAACTCGTTGACTTGAGTTCCTCAATAATAATTGCATACACATCACTGAGGTCTGAGTGACCCTTGAGTTGTGTTTGTCAAGTAAACATAAAGCTTAGAAATGTAAGATTGGATTGTTTTCTTAGATTGTTCAGTTTCCATTGAGTTAGCAAACCTACTTTCAGGGTGAATACAAGTAAAGGTACCGATTATGTATTTGTTTTAATAATACCTTTGGAAAGACAATCATCATTTCAGTAATATTTAAAGGTATGTACTATTTATGTTAAAGTTTGAATAAATGACACTGAGAAACGCTAACAAAAGACAAATAGTTTATTATGATTACAATGTTTGGTACAAATCTTTAGATTTTTTATCAATTTATATTTTCTAAGGCATTAAGACAATAATCTTAGTGTTCAGTATATTTAGTGTCAAGTTGTGTTGCATTCCTTTACATTATCCTTTCCTCTGCAATAGATAAGTGTAATTATGCTTTTATCGTCTTACAATAACATTTAATTAAACCTAAACTACGCCGCGGTTGGCATACACCCAAACTTCAACTTGGGTTTTTGCATCGCCAAAGCAATATTGTTTTAGGTTAAAAGAAAAAATGCGCCACGTAAAACCGCTGTTCTGTTTAAAATACGAGCACGGGGTTTGGAATAAAATTAACAGTGTTTAAATTAAAACCGTACGAAAAATGTGTGTTGGAATAATTTATTTTTTCACTAGTTCATTACGTACAATAAATCGCTCTACAGAGACGACAGCTTTTACCCGGGTTCAAGTTTTTGCGACGCTCTGTATATACAGTTTTATTGCATTAAGGGTGATGTATGAGCGAGTGGGACAATACACTAAACTTGGGCTGGGGTTTATATACTAGCGAGCTGACAACCATTTATAGTTTCAGTAAATTAAATTTAAATGAAAAGCTTTTTTAATGAATTTTGACGAGTTTGAAACAAAAATAATAAGCAACATTAAATTCTATAACATTTAAGTCTTATGATTAAGTTTTTAACTGTTCCTAAGAGATTTTCTTTGTCTTTTATCAAAAGTCTTTCTGTGAAAATATTATTTACAAACGCTCGCTTTCTTTAATAAAAAAAATTTATATTTTAGCTTGTAAAATAACTATATTTAGTTAAACTAACTTAAGCCATCTCGGGCATTGGGCGTGACCAATGTTGATGGAAATGAAATTACTACCCACAGTATTTCAGCCAATACAAGATGTTATTTTTAACACAAACACATCTGTTTCAGTCGGTATCCAATATGAGACTGACCCACAAGGTTAAAATATTTATGAATACGAATAAAATAGAGGGCGTCGGTGGTTCAATAGTGTGGACTGTTGCCCTCCTACCGGGAGGGCTGAGGTTCATATCCCGCCACGTACCAATATGTTTTCGAAGTTTCGAAATTATATGTACGTTATCCGACGCTCTTAAGGTGAAGGAAAACATCGTGAGCAAACCTGCGCACGCCTGCGAAGAGATTCAAAGGTTGTGCGTGAAGTCGTCCAAGCCGCACTGGGTCTGCGTGGACGACTAAGGCCTGAACACCCTTACGAGTAGGCTCGTGCCCCTCGGTGGGCACGTTTAATAAGCTGATAATAATAATGATGACGAATAAACTACATAACATGTTCTTATTTCAGAAATTTTTGTCCGTGTTTATTTATTTGGATTTTTCTCCATATGTGAAACCGCAGCTTTAAGATTAAATGGGTAAGTATGGTTGCTGAAATCCATCCATTCACATTATCCGGTCGCGCCGTCACTTTAGGACCTCCAACCGTTTAAATGTCCAAATATATAATATTTAGTTTCGCTTTCAACGTCGTTCCATTTTTTCACACGGGTCGTATTGGAATTTCTCGAGCTCCGTTTGATGTTTACAAACTCTTAACTAGTTACTAAGAGGTTTTGCTTACTCCTAATTAGCTAATTAACGTTTTCGCAAATTAACCTTTTCTTTTATAAAATGGCACGAGATTATTTTGTATTTCTTTCCTAAAATACCGTTTTATATTATACTTTTATGAACACCCTTTAAAATGTTATGTCAAAGTAAAATAAATTAATTACATTACCTTTAGAATTTCCATACGGGTGAGATAAAGCAACATCGCGTACTAAAACACCCCTTTTGTGAAATTTAAGTACCAAGGTGAGATAAACATTAAAAGACATGGCTATTTAGCTTTTATAGCACAAACACGAACAAAGGATGGAAACAAAACGACTATGTGGTACAGATAATTGCGATTCTCATACGAAAACATTATATGGTAGGAAACGAGTACAATTATCTGTGTATTACGCAGATCTCATAAGGGATACATTCAATTTCAAACTTCAAATGTTTGGTTTTAAACATTAATAATCATAAGTTTAGCTCTATAACCCACTAATTTCAGTTCCTCTATAGGATTTGCTAAGGCTCCTTGCGTAACGTTTTTTAAGGCTTAGACTTTTCTGAGTTCTTGTCTTGTCTTGTTCTTGTTGTTTGACAGTTACATAATGGTATATTTAACCATTGCGACACAATTACAATTCTACAGGTGCATTTTAAAATTGCTGAATTAGGGCCCTGGTTGCGTCTTATCTTGACAAGCGTAGCGTAAGACACTTCCGGTCTGATATACCGCCGTATTGTGAATGGTCACTGGATGAAAAAAGCAGAATCATCTGGCATATATGGGAAGACCTATGTCCAGAAGTGGACAGAAATAGGTTGAAAAGATGAAAAGAGATTTTGAAGTGATTCCCTCATTCATAAAGAGTACGAGTGACTGAATTCGGCCCAACTCAGTGGCGAAATCGACTCCAAATACAGCTGTACCAAAATAGAGCGTTGTGTAAATTTAAGGCTGAGAGCCATCTGCGCTCGCCACTTGCCCGGTGAAGCTGTAAAGGCCATCTGCGGCCAACAGCAGTAGTCAGTTCGAAAAAAAAAAAAAATTATGAACTATCCGTATATAGCTGATATAGCCAATAGTCTCTCATAAGGTGGGTGATCATAAAATATAATGTGGAGTTAAGACACGATACGCTGTAGGTACTGAGTCCTCTATCTTATGGGGTCAATTTTTTATATGATAAATGATATGTGGGAAGCAATTCTTGAATGTCTGGCAGATCAAATCCCAAAGCGGCCTTTTAAGATCCCCTATTCCCTAAGGTGAGATTGTATAGACTGATTGATTAATTGACCTAAAGGTATTGTTCATATCACGTATATGGTATATCATTCACATCACGTGTATGCATGTTTACTCCTAAATTAGAGCTTTTGGCAGTAAGCAAACTGCCGATTGGCAAATGAACGCCCGCTTAATCAAATATGTTCGATTGCGGTACAAATTAGCTACCTATTGGGCATGCTCCACAGTTGCCGTGTTTATTTAATTTAATAAAGCGAATATTTGCTTTTATGTGTATAAATAGGCGGTATATTGTAAAGTCTTCTGCATAAACAATAATTTTAATAATCTGTTGATTCTACCGAGACAGTAATAACTGAATACCGATATCTTAACCCTTTCCGTGTTGAAATACGAAACTATATATGCAATGTAGTCTTATCACATTGTAATAGTTTTAGTTAATGTAAGTGTTACTGATACGAGATGTGCATTAAAACCAGAATACAGTAGTGTAAAACACTCCGAAAATTAAAGAAAACTTGGTACAATATTAAAATATGACGCAAAGAGCACGAATGTTCGAAGAATATCGCACATTCTGCAAATTAAAAATATATATTGGCACAAATGGATACATTTTCTGTAAAATAACTAGTGGCGCTGGCCACTTATAGCCTTTATAGCTTTACCGGGCAATTGGCGAGCGTACGGAAGTGCAGCGAGGCTTTTAGCCAAATGCATACGAACCTTACATGACTGTATTCATTACACAAATATTGATTTTCCTAAGCAGGATACAAACTTCATTCTCTGTGTTCTGTTTGTGCAGTATCAGGATCTCTTACCATTTGATTTAGTGACTAATAATGGTTTCATTTTGTTTTTATGTCTATGTAATGTGAATTTAATTGGATGAACATATAAATACTTTTTTTTTACCACGACAGAATTAAACAACATAAATGAAAATAGTTTTGAATTGAAGCGTAATTTTCTTTATCTATTCGTTTATATGTGAAGTTTGAAAAGTAAGACAATGTACGTTCTTGTGTGAGGTCATTTATTAATAGAATTAGGGCATCCAACAAAACAAATACCATACAATTATAATCTTAATTCCATGAAAACATTAATGTTGCCTTAGTAAAAGGCTGTCAGAGCATGCACATTTAAATAACTAGTAGTTGCAAACTCATTAATAATTATTTATTTATATTTTTCTACTCATTATTGCTATTACCAACAAAGTGACATATCAAGCTTTTTATACTAAAAAGTTTATTTATTTTGACTTTCAAAATGTAGCTACTACAAAAATATAGTGAGAAGATATAAGACATTACAAAAATTTTGCAAGAAACTGGTGTCCATACTAAAAAATCTGTGTTACAGGTTACCAGGCTCTCGCCGCCTCACTCACCTCACCTCACAATACATGTACCTCACATTTAACAGTAGGTACCTTATGAAAGTATAAGCTCGTGAGTAAAGAAAACATAAAAATATTAGTAAACGGGCAAACAGGTTGTTTCTATGTGATCGCGTTAATTGACTGAACGTTTTTTTCTATTTAAAAATAATTCACTCAATTAGATTAATAATAAATACGTATTAATTATTTAATGCTTTAAAAATATTTTAAGTACATACAATGCATTATAAGCAACCGCGTCGTGGATAACGGCCCGATCTCCCCAAAACTATGATGATGATCATTATGATATTGAAAATAACAATAAACATACAGATACATCCATATACATATTATATACATTTATTGTATACAAGGTGAATTATTGGATCATTGGCATCTATTAGGTCTCTTATTAAACTCATATTATGGAATGATTTTATGGGAACTTCATATCATATAGATTTATCATAAAAGTTTTACAAAATAGATGATGAATAATTAATTGTTATTATAGCTCGTACCACTTTATTCGTCCGTGCCACCCGCCTCACCGCGCCAGCGCTGTCCTCCGGCACTCCTGCCAATGTTCTCGATTTCACCTTATACGTTTGAAATACGAGTAAACCAAATATATACTCGTACGTTTTGCATGTATATACACCGCGTGGTATTAGTATGATATGATGTGTACTAAATTCACAAATACAAATTAAACGTAGCCTGAAGAACTCTTAACAATTTATTACAGCGTTCGAGAATCGGCTAGAAATACCTTTATCCAGTAGACAAAGCAGCCATTATAATGAACAGCATCAAGTATGCCAACTCGAAACAACTCCTCTAAACAAAAGCTCGTTGGATTCTGAGAACAATAACCAAT
Source organism: Leucinodes orbonalis (assembly GCA_019425675.1). Classification (NCBI taxonomy): domain Eukaryota; kingdom Metazoa; phylum Arthropoda; class Insecta; order Lepidoptera; family Crambidae; genus Leucinodes; species Leucinodes orbonalis. The sequence continues at coordinate 82,402 of PQWD01004528.1, forward strand.
CCAAGACCTGTACTAGCGACCACTCACTTCATTGAATGCTAATGAAGCTTTCGTCATATCTAAAATTAAAGCTGACGAATTAGGCAATTAAAAGCCATCCTGATTGATACTTACTATTATACTATGTGAATGTTTTTTTAAACCCCAGCACTTTTATACGCATATATTTTTTATACTTAAGTAAATATACATACATCACATAAAAGTTAGGAGTAGGCCCGAATAGTGTATCCCAGTTTTGTGTTATAATTGTATGAACAACAGATTGAAAAAGTTAAAAAAAAATTGGTTCTCAGCACTGCCTACCGCTATAAAGTGAAATGATAAGACTTTAACATTCCATCCCGTATTTCAAGTATCCCTCCAATAATTTCGAAAGAAATACTGCAGAACAAAGATGGCCATGATTCGCACATCAATTACACATAGAATTTATAATGCTGATAAGATGATGCCTGAGCTAGATACACTTTCATAGCCTTCTGAAATTTGAAAATGTATTTAAAAAGTGTGATATAGTGTAGTATTTTTTTTCTTGATGGTAAGTGTCACGACAGAGCGGCATTGAAGGAGACTAAGCAGTGATAGACAGTTATTATCCGTCAATGCCGCACTGCGCCCGTCTACTAGGACAACAGATGTTAGTTCTCTTATACCCGTAATTTTACTAGCTATAGTGCCCCAATCCTGAAACTCAAAATTGCATAACACTTTTATTTCATAGGACGATATTAAGTACAGCGTGATACTAGATGACTTAGTACCGAGTGTACCACCTAGTAAGTATGCTAAGTTAATTTCATTTACAGTTGTGGATTACGATTTGCCAACTTTTATCTTATTTGAAGTGATGTTTTTGTTTTATTTCATCTATTTTAGTTTACTGTATTTTTTATTTAGTGAGAATAAGTAAGAGACTTATTACGTTAAACATAACAATATCATACCCCATGTAGTGACCTAATAAATATTTTATAAAATGGATTTCAAAATTTAAATAAGATCCAACATTAATAACATTTGACAGTACAATATTTATTTATCAAAACAAGTTTTTCGTTAAGATTCAAACAAAGAATACATTTTATTTAGTCATTAGCATGTTGTCAAAATAAAATATTTTATTTATTAGTAAACAATACTAAACACAATTCCATCTCAAGTCCTAACAGTTCACCAAAGTTCTAATACTTGGATTAAGTACTTCGCGGTTGTTGTCTCAAATGCTTACGAGCAAGTAACTGTATACTAAGGTTGAAAATATTAAAATGATTACCTTTGTCAACTAATTATTTGATTAAAGATGAATACACAACATTAAGAGCGTCAGAGCTCGATGGTGTGGACTGTCGCCAGACTGTTCCAGATCGGAACTTGAGGGCGCAGGTTCAAATCCCGAAACGTGCCAATGTGTTTGATTTTAAAATAATGTACGTTTAACCGATCTTACGGTGAAGGAAAACATCGTGAAAACCTGCGCACGCCTGCAAAGATATTCAAAGTTGTACGTGAAGTTGATCAATCCGCAATGGCCGCGCGGACGACTACGCCTATACACCCTCTACTACCTCGACATACTCTGTTACTCGTAATTATGACTGAGACACGTGCATTCAATGGTAGCCGTTAACTGTAGCTTAATCAAGTTCCAGTTAACATCAATCGCGGTTGTTGAACTCATTTGTTCCATGTAACATTACAGTTAATCACTTATTTGGAACCATTATTATTTACCTATAATTATATTCTGTGTACTGTGTAATATGTATGCTCAAAATTTTAGTCTTAACCTAACCTAACCTAATCCAAATTTCAATATAATCAGAATTCAAATGATTCAATATCAATGATTACCTATAGGAAGCCAGGGATTTAATTTTATGTCGTGAATGTCAAAAAATTACATTTTAGCATTATGCTTGTCTGCAGTTATTTGGAATCAATATAAATACGTATTCATAAAAGAACATAATCAAATATATTACATCCGAAAGGCTTAAAAATAAATTATTTCAACATAAAAATATAATTTAAAAAGTACCTTCAGGCAAGTTCTCAAAATACTGGCAGCATTACTCGTTTGATTGCGATTACTTATTCTTTGTCCAAGTCTGCGAGAAAAAGTAATCAGTTTCAATATGTTTTTGACTAAATATCTGCAGGTAGTAAAAATGTATGCTTTTTAATAATTTTATAAACGATATATTATAATTATTTAATAAACAATTAAAACACAAACCACATTGCTCAATGCTTTATTTCTGGCGATTGTTATATAAAGATATCATTTACTTTAAATAGTTCATTGACGTTTCTGTAATTTAAATCTGGTACATTCGTTTACTGTACTTCAAAGTTGTCCAGATTGAATTCAATGCCTCAGGTTTCTGAATAGATTATTTTACAAGTTTTCAATTATTCACCTGAAACCCTTTGACTTGTTGGGAACAAAATTTAATTTGAATTGAATCTGTTTCATTAAAATTTCTAGTAAATAAGTTTGGGTATTTTACAACTAATAGTAACATCAATCATACTGACATCATTGAACCTATTCGTAACATTGCAGACCTGTATGAATTAAACAAAGTCTATTAGAACTTTGTTCTGGAACTATCTGGAGTGTGCCAACGAAATTGTTGAATAAATTAACCCTTCTAATGCCTTCCTTAGCGTAACATGTACCTTTTTCAGTAGCTTAATAGGTAAGTGATATACAAATAAATAATTTTATCTCATATTAGTTGAATGCATTATATTAAAAAGCAGTACCTCTATATTTTTGTTGCAATTATTATTGTAAATAACCATGTTTATGTGTGCATAAATAATAAATAAAGAAATCATATTTCATTCCAACATTTCAAAGAATCCAATTATTAGTTGCTTGTAATAGACTCACCGTATAGCAAGGCGGGGCAGATTTGAAATTAACCTACCAAGCGGATGGTCAATCAAGTTAAAAGAATAAAAGCCGGGACTGTATTGTTAAACATAGAGAGACTCAAGATAATACATTTTTCTTTAAAATTTGTACTCAATTGATTTCAATCATCCCCGAGGAACATAACTTCTATCGAGGTTCCACCGCGTATCCCGGATAGTCTGCCCCCCATATTAATGAGCCTACCTGCCCTCCGACGGAGACGGATGATCGGCCGAAACCTTTCTGTCTATCTTATTTTTTACGGTCATTCTGTAAGTGATTTTGATAGCGTTAGCCATATTTATTTAAAAAAATAGAGAATGTCATATAATAAATTAAAAATTGAAAGTTCGTTTTATCTTGATTAGTACTAAATATTGCAATAATTTACTGTTGCAGTTAAAAATACGCCCGAAGACGTGGTTCCTCTCACATTGTAACGTTTATCATAAATTAACAGTACTGTCCTCTCCTTCAAAATGGCTTAGGTAAATACGCGGGTCTTGGAGTTCAGGGAGATAGTAACCAGATAGGTCTTTGGCTGAATAACTGTGACCACCAGCTTTGTAGTTTAATTGAATATACATCGAAGAATGTGTCCTTTCGTATATTCGTAAGCCAGGCATGACAATAAAATGACTTCTGTTAATGTATACCGTAAAGGTAGCGAAGTATCGTGCTTAGTGATTTGAATCTTCATTTAATATTTTTACAGCAAAATTGGAATTCTCTGCCAGCTTATCATTCTCTCTCTCCCTCTCTGTGAAAATGGAAAACGAGTCTTTAAGACGTGAGTAAATCTGTTTTGTCTAGGTCCATACTGTATGTTGATCTATGTTTAACACCTTATAACATTAAATAGGTAAATCTCTCAAAATAAAACTGACTTGAGTCTCCAGGAATTTCTTTTAAAACCAAAATCTTCATTTCGCTTTACCTAATACATATAAAAGCAAGATAAATTATAAATTATTATGCTACAGATGTAGCACGATAATTTATAATTTTGCTCGTAGCTGTAGCTGTACTACATCTGTAGTAAGCTACGAGGTAATAGGTTGTTGCTACGTTAACTCTCGTTGCGGTTCGGCTAGTTGTGTGGTTCACTTCGTATCGACAACCGCCAGTTATTGAGCTTATGACTCGCGCTTTATTACGCTCGACGTATGCCGACACGTAAGGGAGCTTGACAAATTGATTTGACGTAAATAAAGTTAAGCTTTTAAGATTGTCATGAATTTGTTCCTTTATAGCTAATATTGTAGGTACTGATTTCGCTGTGCAACAAATTGTAAATATGGTTACTGCTTGCACTAAAAATACGAAGCAATTATAGTTTTCTTAATTAAGGAGTATATAATAAAGTTTGTATTGAAATATCAAAATTATCCGAAAAAATACATGAATGAAAGCGAATTCAATTTAAAAAAACAGAGGTACAAACAAAAACAGTGACCGCAACATATAGCAATTGATAAAACATATTAGGATTAAATCTTCTAATTAATACATTATTCTGGCTTTATAAATTATAATTCGAAGTCAAAAAATCAATTGAATGATTATTTTTTATTCGTAATTTTACTCAAATAGAAGTCACTAACAAAACATGTTATATTCGGCACGAATCAGTAAAAGCAAACATTGATTCCCAGTTATTTATTTCGCCACACTTATTGATGTGCCTTGTCTCAGGTGTCAGGTAGGCCCATTAATATGGCCTCCGAACGTCTATCTACGGCGCGAAATCCACAGCCCGTGAATGATAGTTTGATATTCGCGGAGCTTTCAGAGACTTAAGTGTGGAGATACATTCACTGAGACAGCAGACATTTCCTCAAGCGGTATCGCTTTAAATAGTGCATTCTAATTTAAGGAGAATTATTTAAAATATGGAATAGTATTAACTAGGTCGTAGGTTTGATACTGAGTTGTATGGGTACTAATAAATCTAACACAGTGACGGAATTTCCACTATTACCCAAGTATTTCGAAATGACGAACTGTTCTAAATCTTCGGCTACACAAAGTAGGCAAATTTTTTGTTGGTAATTGTATAAAGTATTTAATAAAGTACTCCAAAATATTATCGATCTTCTCTTACCTCGGTTTAAAGCTATAATTAAAACAGTTTTTGAAAAGAGTATCTACACGAGCTTCTTGCCGGAGATAACAACCCTCCGGACCGGTGGTAGATTCATGAAAAATAACTTCTTGACGATTCAAAAGTCATTTAATGATTTATTTGAATAATAATTTTTGGAATTTTTTTACAGATTTTTGCTCCAGATCTCATTGGGTAGAACGCTACCCAATGAGATCTGGAGCAAAAATCTCTAAAAAAATAATGGTTATTTTATCGGTACTTAAAATTGGCGTGCCTTCTCCATGACAGCAAGGCGTTTTGCCATAAAGTAAGCTTTGATTAAAGTGCTATGCTACCGCCTGCCGCCGCTTTTAAAGCCGCGGGAAGAATAATACCTAAGTAGTGATGCTGACTGCGGGATTGTTCAGAAGTTTAAAGTCTTAACGGGCAATTGAGCGACCTATACTCGGGTCTTTCTTAAGAATAAAATCTGAAACGTTGACGGCAAGATAATCAAGGTTAATGACATAACTTGCCGATAAGCAAATTGAAGTGGCAGAGAGCCAGTCACAAATGTTGCATACCCAATGGCCGTTGGAGCTGACTAGTTCTAAAGTGAAGACCGAGTCTTGGCAGGAGTGGCGTAGGATGACCTTCGGCTCGATGCATCGATGACTTACAAAAGGTTGCTAATGCATGCTGGTTGAGGAAAGCAGCGGACCGTATATCTGCAAACTGGAGGAGGCCATTGTCCAGCAGTGGGTTGCAACAGGATGATGAAAGAGATAACAATGGTGAATTGTATTCAAATCTGCCTTGACAAAACGGCAAGAAATGCTCCATAGAGTCCGTCGATTATAAACTTCTTTGGCAAAATACAAACAACCACTGCATTGTTCCCGATGACAATACACAGTTGGCACGGCACTAAGTAGTCCATAATGCTCGAATTAAAAATAGATATTTGCAGACAACATCAAACACAATTTCTATGAATGGAGCCAACTTTCAATGCAGTTCATAGTTTGCATTGTTTAAAACGTTTGCCAAAGTACTTAAGTTTTGTGAAGCAAGACAGAGAGCGTGTCAATATAACAATAGTTTTATTTGAAATTTCTTTGGTGAATTGTTTTTTAAATCTTAAGAAATGGTTTCCAATCAAATATATGAACAAAAATAAATCACATGGTAGATAAAGATACTGTAATGAATTTTGCTTCACTGAACACAAAAAAGATTTGGCAAGATTCATTCTTCAATTCAGAATACAAGTAGACAAAAAATATTGTGAGCTATCTCTTGTTGTACGGTGTGCTCTGCTTTTTGTCTCCCGCCGGATCAAAGATATGCCCTTTCATAGTGGTCGACTCACGTTCATGAATGAATTGAGCTGTCGACCTTTGAAAAACTCAATTCTATTTATCGAATACTTTATTTTGCCGTAAATTTTTTTTCATGTATCTTATTATATTATAATAACAATGTCTGGAATTGCGACCGGAAGTGAGGTTAAAATTTGCATGCGGGCAAAATCCGGCATTTTCAGGGTGTCGACTTTTAGATCTATGGTTTTTAAGACTGTTCAAAAAAATTATCACTATTTATTCCATAGAGTTTTTTACGGCTGGCTCTTCGACTTTAACGCATTGCCTTCTAATTACGCCTTCGATTACGCACATAAACCGCTAACGCTAAAGGTTGTGTGGCGTTCGCGCCGCTCGCGCGAAACGAGATTGTTAAGATTGTGGCCGCAATCCGCGGCAGCTCACTAATGCGGCTCGCACATGCAATCTCCGCGTAAACTACATTCGTAGCGCTATCTGTTCTAGTCTGATTGAAATCGACGTTTGTGTTCGTATTGCGGTGACGTGTTTGCTCGTCTCTTAATAGGTAATATCAGTTGGTCAGATGGGATTCGCTGTCTTATGTTGGTAAATACTCGTGTAAATAAACGCGTGTGATAAAGCTTTTGAATTAAACAAATACAAAAAACATTTTGTATTATTATACTAGTACACAATTACAATAAAAACGACGTCCGTCAGATATATAGGATTAAAAAGAATTGTTCGAGAGGCGCCAAACCGCGCCGTCCCGCGGGATCCAAATCAAAACAGAAATGGAATATAAATATTTTTTCTCGCCGCACAAACAAAAACAAATAAAATCTATTCCAAAAAGGCCTTTGAAAAGAGAAATCTTTTGAGAATATCAACACATTGATTGGAAAACCCGCTGTGAATGCCGTTTGAATGGAATAAAGCGTATAAGGACGGCTCACCATATCAACACTGTGTCGAATTGAAATTAACATTTTCCATTTAATGCCTGATCAGCCCACACATAAAACACAGTTGGCACATTTCAGCTGATTTCGATCACGTTCCGAATTGAATAGCGTATATCTGATTCTATTATAAATTGGGAATTGTCGCAACGCGATTGAAACCTGCCTGATTCGGATTTTATTTACTTTCAATATATTGGATTACGTTTTAATAATTAAGTTTTAACACGCTATTTGGATATGCATAGACTTACATAAGTTAGTTAATCGCATATCACAACCTATCTGTGGACCTGATTTGATCGTTTCAGTTTTGATACTGTTTGAGTAGAAGTAGTCACTAGTAGTCCAATTGTATTTAGTTTTAAGATTGTGGTGGGAGATATCACTTATATCGTCGGTATTCCTTATTCGCGTTACCAGTACGTACGTATCGCGCAATATATATACAGTATGTACAATGGTCCTGTGCCTGCCGCCATAACAGCAGATACAAGTTTAAGGCAGAATACTATCAACACCCGCCCGCCAATTTCATCCAAACTTATATTGAGCTAGAGATGTATTTAATATGATAATTATGATACGGATTTAAATCCATAACATCTAAATGGATAACAATATATGCATATAGTAAAACATGATATTTCAATATAAGAAACACTTCAATTTTATTTATATGTACAGATTATGTAAAGTAACTTCATATTCTTGTTTGTTTGATGTGACGAAATGGAAGGATGTAAGGGTTAGCGTGTAATCAAATGGTAAACAAAGTTCTGGTACCAACATGCACTGGATCAGTGTGGTAGCTAACGGTCTGAAATCTAAAATTAGTGACAAGAGTTGTGAAAAATATATTTATGCTGCTTTAATATGGTGCTTAGCCTTTTTTGATATAAGTGTGGTGATAGTTCATAATATTCCTGAAAAAAATGGGCTCTTTAAAACTAAAAGATTTTAATCCAACCAAGAAGTTCCTTATTATTTAATAATATTTGAATACTAATCTTCGGCTTAAAGTCACAAATTTTTCGGCTTAAAGTCGAATATACATACGATACGATATACCCTCACTCTTACGTAAAATAATGTTAAATACAAACCAGAATCGCTTTGATTCTTGTTAACGCAAACCGACGATAAAATGAATAATAAACACTTTCACTATTCACGAGAGCGGCGAATACTAAGCATGTATTATTTTTCCCGCCACATGTTAATTAAAACTGCACGGCTATCCGACGCTCTATGGACGCAGTTTTTATTCCGCGTAACTAACAGGAGACACACCATTTGTACCCAACTTTACAGCAAACAAAAAGTACAAATACAGCTTTGAATGCAGTTGTGTCTGACTCATGGCCATTAGAGGAGCTAGACGCAAAAAAGACGTTTTGAAATATCCGGGAGCGTTACTCGTATCGTTTGCACTGGCGCGCTGTTGGCTATGTTTTAGCTCATTTGAAAGCTAGCAAAAGCTGGAAATTATTTTCACTATTTTCAACATTTTGCTGGTAAAGCAACAATAACAATTTCGCTATAGAATTTTGTACTAGTATGGGTTAGAAGAGTTCTTTGTACTTAGTATTATTTCGCTGGATCAAAATCGTATAAGCAATTACATATTCATTTAATAATTTAGTATCACATACAATTAATTTTACCAGTAAAAGCTTGAAATTTCTAATACTTACTTTGAACATTATAAAAATAATGTCAAAGACCATGTCGTGGCTCAGAAATAATTATATCAATGTTTTTGTGCGATGCACTTTTTGTCATAGTTCTTACGCTGCAATAGAAGTATGAAGAACATTAAAGACTGACTCAAACAGTATTACTTATAGTAGTAAAACAATACTGTGATGATGCGTCAGCATTTTTAAACCAGAAAAGGTGTAGTAATAAATATTATTGTACTTTTTTAAGAGATGGCGGTAACCTCCTGATGATTAATATGGGTGGTAAGTAGGTAAATATGGGATAAGGTAATTTTAATATCTATTAGGGAATGAGACAATTTGATATTTCTAGTCAGACGCGTGGACTGGTGGTTAAGGAAACAAAGAGTAACGAGTAGATGTACTAGAAATAACAAGAGAAGACTTAATTTTTCGATAACTATGAATGACATAAGCCACCACTACTTGCGCTGTGCTGGACAGCCCGTCTCATTTGCAAAGTAAATATTGATTGAAAATTGAACCCAATTGATAATTCCATTGCGCTACCAATAGTTTGTTATGGGCTCGTGAACGATCGAATCCGATATGTGGTTTGCTGTTGCTAAATATCGACATCGTTGATTTGCTAAATGACAATTGAACACAGTTTTGCGGGTTGGTGTAACTTAATGGTTCAAATTAGCGTTTCCGTACTGCATTACCTTTGAATCGCTATTATTTCTGTGTTCGTTGTTAACTTCACATTAAATTACATGAGTAGGTAAGAAACTAAACCAGAGCACTTTTTCTTTTAACCAATAATGTAATCATTTTTTACATTCGCAGATTATATACGAGACATCAAAGATGTTTCTATACGGCGCTTAGGCACTGTCCGCGAACGTGGTAGCATGTTAAAAGCACCAAAATAAATATTGGCATCATCTGGATTAACTCCTTACGCTATTGATATAATATTGATTTGACATCCAGATTGTAGGTGTTTACAACAAAGTTCAAATTCCTATAAGTGCAAATGCTTATTTCAATTAAAGGATTGAATTCAAAAAAACTTTTTATTTTTTTAGAATAAGATAATACTGACGTAAGTAGCTGGTGTTGATGCATAGTTTACTTAAGCATATAATCACATATTTCAGTGTTTCATTCTAGCATTTAAGTATCGTAAGTCGTATATACTCAGGTTTAACAATAACTTTTCTGTTCCATATGAGTTTCAGAATCTAGTGATAAAATGTAACTAGATTTTACTACATTTAAATTAGCAACAATATTTGACTTTTCATTACATTTCAATTAATATCACACATTATATTGGTCTCCAAAATTCAGCTTGCAACAACATTATTACTTTTATATACACTGTTTGAAACTTTAACTACTAAAATATTATTGTTTGTTATTCTGATGTTACTCGCAACGACTACTGGTCTCGAAGGCCCTTAAGCATAAAGTGCAACACGGACTGATCGTGTGCATTATGTCATGACCGAATAGATTCGGACGACAAAACAACCTTCTTATAAAAATATGCTAACGACTTACTCTCGCTATTTATCAAAAACACAAAAGGCGTAGATTTTCACGTGACCTCCATAAAGCCCAACTGACTACCGCATAAGTTTTTATGAAACATTCACGCGATGAGAAAGTGATAAATGGAGTCAAAATTGCAGCGCTAAAGCAGCTTAAGTATGTTTAATATACTTCCCTTCACGCATCTATGACGAAATTCACTTTGTAAGGTCGCGTTACCATTTTTCATCTTCTTTCATTATTTTTAATGTTTGATAGACTGCCGAGAGGCGCCATCTATCATCCTGTAGTAAATTATTAGCTTCCTGTTATGTAAAAAATATTGATACTTTTTGCGGATCTGTTTTTTAGTTAGTAAACTGACCTATGAGCTGGAGCAGTAGTTTCAAATAGCAAACGATTCCCCTTTTATATTCGTACTAGTAAACAATCTTCGAAGACACTGATTTGAGGTATTTACAAATGCATGTGTAAAGTGCATACGTTAATAAAACGTAGCAATTAAAATCTCGCCACTTATGTAATGTAATAAAGGGGGTGTGAGGAGCCGTTTCCTACGCCTTTGGGAAATGTTATAAAGTATATTGGCCTTTGTTTTATTCTGCAGAACAGCCAACGACTAAAATACGCATTGAACCAATGTGGTATTTAATGGTTTAGTCCACTCTCGGACCCGTGAACTCCGTAAAATAAAGTGTCCACTGTATCCACAAGCATGTCCGACCTCGGCCCTAGGGCGACCAGAGTGGATTTTACTTTGAAGCCAAGTTTTGGTTTCCTCTTGATCCCCAAAGTACAGCTGCAATAATAGCTGAGTCTACATACAGCCTTATATATAATTGAATTCTTCAAAACTAAACCTCTTATTTATGTATGGCCTCAGCACATTTCGTTCTAGGTGTTCACAATGTACCATTACCATTCTGCAAGTACGATTTCCTCAATAAAACCGTATCAATTTTTTAGCTTTCAATAAAGTTAGTTGAATGTCACAGCAAGCAATTTAGGGAATCACACCTTCGCGAATACGGCGAAATGAACAAATGAGATAAAGCGTGATAAAAAAATTAAATATGCAAAAGCTATAAAAATTCTGAGCACGATTCCCCGGGCACATGGATTATACGACTTTCCCCAACCAGGCTAGATTTCAGCTATATAAATAAAATCCGGCGTGCACACGACATAGCTCCTACTACGGTATAAGGTTATTAAGATTAACGACTTTAGAGAGTGGGTCCATAAAGTGGTAAATTTAAAATGGTATTACGTGATATTATTTTTAAACTTATCATCTTTCTCAAAGTAATACTGATGAACCTCATCAGTATTACTTTGAGAAAGAGTTGACACACAGTTTTGTTGAGACATTACTCTTTGTAATATTTCCCTATGTTTTTGTTGTAATGATTTTTTTCTTTTGTTGTATCTTTTGTGTGTATATTTCATGTAGGTTGGTCATCATAAGTTGCGTTTAGCCCTTTAGCCCTTGTGATCTACTTGTGAGAACTATTTAAACGGCTCGTAGTCCATAGTAAAACGCATTGAAGTATAGCACGTTACGGTTCGAAACTCATTAATTTTTTTTAACTTATTGGTGAAACCTATATCTTGTATTATTTTTTTATATTATAAATAAAAGTTCGCTCACATGATGGCAAGTGATACGTATGCTTATGACAGATACAGTATTAAAGGAAACCCAATAATTTGTAGCTAATTTAAAAACCGTCACAAATAAGAAGAGATAAGAAAACTAAGACGACATAATATATGTCAGGTCTCATAAGACCGTAATGCTCGTATCATTCGCAGCTTTCTCAATACATACAGTGCATATAATTTTTATGGCAGTAGTAACATTTCATGTTCGTAACGTTTAAACCTTCAAGGTTTGAACCGATGTTTTTAAAATGATGTATTTTAATTTTTTCGAGAGGGAAGCTAGTAGGAGGATTCAGTTGGGCTGGGCGGCATTCGGCAAGTTACCTCGTGTCAATGCTTGAAGACAAAAGTCTTTGAGCAATGCGTCTTATCCGTACTAACATACGCAGTTGAGACGTGGACACTGACTGCGGAATTGGTTCACAAGTTTAAAGTCACTCAACGCGCAATAGAGCGAGCTATGCTCGGAGTCTCTCTTAGGGATAAGATCAGAAATGATTTAATCCGTAAGAGAACTAAAGTTACCGACATAGCCCACCGGATCAGCAAGTTGAAGTTGCAGTGGGCTGGTCACGTATGTTGCAGAACCGATGGCCGTTGGAGCAGTTCTGGAGTGGAGACCACGTCTCGGCAACCGTAGCGTAGGACGCCCTCCGGCCCGATGGACCGGCGACTTTGCGAAAGGTCGCTGGTGGAGGCTGGATAAGAAAAGCGGAGGACCGGGATATCTGGCACAAAATGGGGGAGACCTATGTCCAGCAGTGGACTGCGATAGGTTGAATAGCTACATAAAGTTAAAAGGGCATGGCTACTTGTGAGATCTGTCGATGAGCCCATCCACTTCATACTGCAAATAGAAAAGATAAAAAAAGGCCTAACAATAGAGTCGTTGCTTCAATGGAGGTCTACGGGTCTGGAATCTGTAGTGCTCATTACTGCACAATATATCGGGCAAATGCGGAGATGCTTAGATGACATGTTTTTCATTGTACTCGCTTAGCGATTCTGTCCGAACAAGAGTTGATATTCTACGAGTACGAGCTCTTAGTGATTATTTTAACAAAGAAAGTTGGTAATACTTGTATATAGGCTTAGTTGTTAGTCAGTTCACTGTGTTCTTTTTCGGCACTATTTCTATCATAAGGGTCCAGTGGAAATAGATGATACGTCCTTGATGCATTTTGAACAGTTATGAAGAATATAAAATTGACATTACATTTTAAATTTATTTCCACGATTTGTTCTATAAAAGTTGTTTTTAATGATTTCTTTTTTTTACTGACATAAACTGCCTATGCTAGCATAGGTACACTCGTAAACACCTGAAATTCAGTTTGCATTATTTATATTTAGTGTACTTTCCTCAACGGCTCAGCGGTCAAAGCGAAAAGTCCTTCCAAATAACAATTTAGTTGCCTTTGGTGTTCATCATCAGTATACTCCCATTATAATATACTATATTATAGTCCACAGCTGGGCAAAGCATATGTGTTAACGACTACTATTCTCTTATTATAGCCGGGACGTGAAATATGGAATCATCTTTGTTTACAGACAATCAAGTGATTCAGCCTGCAATGTGCTTACCAAAGAAGGAAAAACCGTAGAAAGTGACATTGATTATACGGCCACGATTTAGCACTAGAATCCGGCGATTTAAACTTAATGTTCAAACCACTTAGGACACATAAGACAAATAAATAATATGGTGCATATATAACATGCAAGCAGCTAAAAAAATAGTGTTTACACAATTTTATTATAACATAAATGCTACCAAATTTAAGTTAACATTTTTCTTTTTTTCAACAAAAAAGGTTAAAATAGCCACTGAAGCCTTTGTTAGAACAAAAGCATAACGAGAAAAAATCAGACCTCCTTATTAAGATAACATTTGCTTTGTTCATTTCATTAATGAATTCAAATATTATCTTATCTAATTCCGAAAGATTCAACCCAAGGTGCCTGAAAATGTTCTTTTGTCACCTTCCTAAGAATGAGCGTTTTGTTAAAATTGCTGAATGATCCGAAGGTCAAAGGTTCGAGTCCCAAAGAGAGGCCGCGTACTGAAAATAGTACAGTCCAGGCCAAAACCCTTCATAGAATAGAATTCATTTTTGCACTAAATGTAATTCTGTACTTAGGAAGTCTCGTGAAGCCTTTGGTCCCGGGTGCCAAATATGGCAATGATCAACATCATCATCATGTCAAATGACTTGCGATGGTTTAAAAACTGAAAGTTTCTCCAGATTCAGTTTAATATTAAATATCTAATTCTACTCGTTAGGAAGTAATTTGAGATTGTATTTCCGCGTGTACATAATTATGTATCTTTAGTATGTTTGCAATTTATCAATCGTCGGAAGTAGCATAATATAACGAATCAAAAAAGTAAAACGTAGCAAAGTGTTATAGTTAACTTGTCACATAAAAAATGAAAGTCCCAGTATCCAATCATTTAACTACCTGTCTCATACTAGCAACTGAGATATATGTTGTTGTATAAATAGTTGCCATGTCGGGGCTAAGTCCTATGCAGATGACCCTATTTACGATCTGATCTCCTTAAAAAAGTCTATTTAAAAGGTCGATTACTCACTGGCCTTCTTTAGAGCAAATAAGTCTTAGAAAGGTAAATTTAATTGGCAAACGTAGCCTTAAGAATTTATAATCAATGAACTAAAAAAACAATTTTCAATTAAAAACTACTAAAATGTATTTAAACGATTCTTATCCCCTTTTAAGCCCTACAACGGCTATTGTCTTGCATTATTTGTTCTTACACAAACAAAAGCATGATCCGGACGCTACCCTTTTGTCGCTGCTTGAACATTCATTGGTGTGAAAGGAGTTATTCCGGTGAATCTCGTTCATTAAAATTCATAGCAAGGTGTCCCCAGTCCCTTTATTTGTCAGCAACCACTGGAATAGCGAACTAATCCTAGACACAATCGTTACTCGCACCCCATGCTTACTGTCAAAACTGACGCGGATTTGATATTCATGAGGAATATTCAAATTTAGTTTTATCTAATATTTTTAGCATTGTAATTTGTGTGAAACAAAACATCCAGGTACAAAATAACAAGATAATGTAGGCGTATTACGACTGCACATTGAATATTTGTTTCGATAAAGAATATTTGTATTTTTCATCTTTAATATGAACACTTGTTTAGCCTCACGCACTTATTCCTGAGCCTGCTGAAGGTAATATAAAAATTAAATTAGCAGTGCGTGTTTCTAACTTCGCGATACATTAGGTTCTATTCTAATAAACTTTACTTATTTATAAAACTAAGTTTGTTAAAATTACACAGTAAAAATGATGGCGATCTTCATTCACGCACCCTTAAATAATTAATATTTTCCGGTATACTGTAATATACTTCATACATTAGCCATCTTATCAAAAAGTGATTATCCGAACCATTGGACCAGGAAAATACTTTGAACCAAACAAACCCAATCGAACAACCAGTATAGAAGGGAGCCCAAAGAAATGTTTTTACCGGTAATCGTTACATGTAGTTTTAATAGGTTACAAGGGTGAAAATGTATTTTTATGGCGCCTTTTATTCACTGTAAGAGGCGCCGTTGAAGGAAGTATTCCAATTACATTTGTTCGCGAAAGTACGCCATCAGAAACAGGTTATTACTCTTTTTACGACTTAGTTAGGAAAACCAGGAAACACAATAATGTTTTTTTTCTTTAATCCTAATCATAAATCATACAATTGTTTTAAGATAATACGATGATAATAGTATTAAAGTAGTCAATCATGATACTATATTTAAATGCTTCATATCTATATGAGCATCATGTCTAGATACAAAGTGATTTGTTATTAAACTAAGACCAAGAGCAAAATACATTTAACGATCAATTACGGGTTAAGTCTTTAAGGATCATATGAAGTTTTTCAAAGTTTATGATAAGATTCTTTAGTAATGATAAATATCTTATTCATCAAATAAATTAAATATACTAATTACATATATTTACTTATAATAAATGGATAAGAAATAACGACATATTTTAATATTAACGTAACATCAATACGCCTAGACAAACTCACAAAATCCTGCATAAATAAATCCCATGAAAGCAAAAAACATATCATTAAACACGCTAGAATAATTTTAAAGTCACTTCACTAATCCCGCAACAAACATACGTCAATTAACAAGTTTACCATAATGAGCTTAAAAATATCCAATTAATTTGATGTTTGGTTCGGTGTGAGTGTTATACGGTTATGTATGATTATACATATTATGTAATTATATTATGAACTTGTATTATAATTACGTTTGCGTAAGGTTGTGATTATGGCTGGATGTGAATTGTAAAGGAATAGTTTTCCATTTCAGCAGTGCAGTCCCTTCTGCTGAATTAGACCTCTTCCTATGCCTCCTTCCTTTCCTACTCACTAACACATCACAAAGTTTATTGCTTTAGGACCGTTAGCGGTGAAGTTGGTCCACCCTGGCATCTGGGCAGAGCTCTTCGTTGTAAGGAAGATGATAGTACTGCCACAGGCTGATGAGATTTGCTAAAGTCTGAAAGATGAACGCTGGCACACCTTATCTTCTTGAAACATGTCTTGTAAAATAAAAAAGAACTAGATCAATCAGTGTATTTCAAAGTGTTGAACTAATGTATTTATAACGAACATTTAACATCAATACGCAGATTCGAAATACAAACGCACCCTTTAAACTCCTTTTGCGTCAACACCTGTGAACAAAGCCACTACATTAGGCTCGGGGCTTTAGTGTATTCATAACTCACCTCTTTGCTACCTGTGCGCTTTCGCGATAACTCGAGTCTCGTCTGGATAAGACAATGCTTAAAGCTCCTTTCTATAATCGAATAAGCCAAGCTGCCTAGATTGCGAAAGGGGTGTACTATCTGAACACCGCTCGAAAATAATATTTCAATTGATTTCCTTTCATTTTGTTATGATAATATTCTCTCTTTACTGTTTGATTAATTTGCTGTAATGGAAAATGATTGATTAATTCTAATGATCATTCAGAGAAAGGTTCGAAAATCCTAATCTTTTTCCCTTACCTACTTAAAATATTTAAGAGCGTCGGTGGCTCAGTGGTGTGGACTGTCGCCTTTCTACCGGGGGGCTGAGGTTCAAATCCCGACACGTACCAATGTATTTTCGAATTTTCGAAAAATATATGTACGTTATCCGACGCTCTTACGGTGAAGGAAAAACATCGTGAGAAAACCTTCATGCACGCCTGCGAAGAGATTCGAAGGTTGTGTGTGAAGTCGTCCAATCCGCACTGGGCCCGCGTGGACGACTAAGGCCTAATCACCCTATGCGGGTAGGCTCGTGCCCCTCGGTGGGGACGTTTAATGAGCTGATGATGATGACTTAAAATATTTGTATAGCTTTGCTTATAAAAGTTGACATAATAGTAAATTAACTAGGTAGGTACCGTCGCAGTGCCATATATCGTCCCGTGAAACAGGAGTGTCATGTACTTTTGTGTTTCGGAATGAAGGCACTTTAGCTACTGAAATAAACGGGTATAAACTACCTAACGTCTGTTGTCTCTAGTGTCTGTCAGTTGATGGTCGCCTTTAATGCTGTTCTGTCATGGTCAGGCGTATCACTTACCATCATTTGAGCGTCCTGACTGTCCTAAATACTAATAATATAAAAAAGTACTGCCTTCAGTCCGATGGACTGATGACTTGCGAAAAATCTCTGTGGGATGCTGGAAGAGCAAGATAATATGTGGCAAATAAAAAGAGAGACCTATGTCCAGCCATGGACTGCAATAGGTTAAAGAAAAAGTAAAGCTAACGAAAGAGCTTTCCCTAACTTTCGAGGGTTACTCGGGCACACCAAATAAGCCCATTAACATAGCTATCTTCGTGCAAATCAGCGTTGTACGGACTAAGAGTAAAATAGTCACTACCTAACCAGAAACATCCAAATCAAGGAAATTAGCTAAGCAGCCAAATCATTTGTAGTTTACTTTTAAGTCGATATAGTTTTTTTTAACCAATTTATAAAGATTATTAAAATGACCCCTTTACAGCCCGCAACGTAGTAAAGGTTAATCCTCAAGCCAGATTAATGTATCTAGAGATTAAAATAATGTGCTCTCTTTTATATTCATTGTCATTTTATAATCGAAGCCAGTTTATCAGCTTAACGTGAAACCTTTATTCATATTTAATTACATGACAACAGCACACGTTGAGAGGAGGTGGCCTGTCATTAGGGTAAATAGAAACTTGAGCTTGGATAGTTTCAGAGCTTAATTCAAACATAAATTGTGATGTTGACTTAGATCAAAAAGAAATTTAAGACGCTCGTTATGGAATGTATTTATTTCAACTTTTAACTTTCAACTATCGCTATTATTTTTACATATCTATTTTGAATTTAAAAAAGGATATAAATTTGTCAGCTGTTTGTCGTCTAACACTGGGTCATCATAGTGGTGTAAAGCCATAGAAGTGTATTGAGTTAAAATCGTTTCAAAGATCGTTTCTTTTATCACATAAGAACACTTTTCACAAAAAAAAAATATATTCAATATCTATGGCTTACAATATGAATATATACGAGTATAGTCAATATTGATGTATCTTTTATTTGAATTGTGATAATCAATCACTAGTTAGCAACATCAGACGTGTGTAATGTATCTTTTTTTAATATTTTGATTAAATTATAATTAATATTTCACCATTATTAACTTGACTTACGTTATAATCAACAAATTAAAATATTCTGAAACTGTTTAAGAAATGTTCCAAACGTTCCCCTGCGCAGAACGCTCGAGCATTTTGAGAATTAACAGCAGGGGCCAATGAACCGAGGAATGGGGATCGAACAAAAATGAATGGTGTGCTTGCGAATTTCCTTACTTCCTGAATAATTACGGATGTTATTTGATTTTCAATGTTGTTTTGTTTATCCGAAGTTTGGCATCATTATGCCAAACGGCATTCCGTTGACGCTTTAACACAATTGTGCATTGAATATTAACAACTGCTCAGTAACTTTGTTCATGTTCAACATGTTCATTTTCCAATATTGTCACATTGCATCCTTTTCTAAATGATAGAAAAAATACAACCAATGATGTATTAGATTAAGTACTTATAGTTAAGAGATTCAGGGGGCTGACGCCCATCTCTTAAAACAGTAATACAATGATATTACTGCGCCTTTACAAAAATGCTGACGTATCACTATAGTAAAACTGTTATATGAGATGGCGGTAACGCTCTTGGTCGTCTTGAAAACATCAGTGTGATCAGTGTTCAAACAAGTATCAACTTTATAATAAGGGTGTATCTTTGACGAAATAATATTTGAGTAATACCATATTTAATCTGTGCTAATACGAATTAAATATTATAACAAGGGTTAAATTATGATCTCTTAAAGTAACATACAACTTTTGATTGATCCTGATATTAGGATTCAGTTTTCAGACATGGATTTTGTTAAGCATTACAAAATTAATTTACCTGATTCTCGAATAAACTCATTCGTTTAAATAACAAAAGTTTCATATTTAAAAAATCTTAGAAACCCATTGATAAAATAATAATAAATTACGTTATAAAATGATATAACGTTTATACATACAGCAAATAAGCAGCAGTGTAAGTATTTTAAACATTTCACACATCGGATTAACAACGGATTAACTGACTTCTAAAGTGCATAGTTATTAGGGAAAAGTTCATGGAAAATATTTCCACATAAATCGTAAACCGAACAGTGCGAACAAATGTCACCGTTCGGTCGATAAACTCTGGCATCGGGCCGTTCCAATTTCGACTTTATTTTGTACACGTTAAGTTTTTTGATAATGTATGGATACGCTTGTATAGAGATGTTTATCGCATTCAACGTGTAATTACTTTGACACTCCAACGGTGCACGCAAATCCCACTTCGGGAATATACATAGTACCCATGCTTGCCTTTATTACATAATATGTGTTCGTTATGAAGAGTATAGAGATGCTTAGGATAGAATCGATAGTAATTTAACACTATGGATTCAATCCTTAGTGCCAGTGTATTTATTAGAAAATTTATAAATTACTTCCTGAGGATTTCTAAAGACTAATTCAGTTCTCATTAAGATGAAAGATGTGCACATAGTCATTAGTGGTCCACATAGTCATTAGTGGATGATTTTTTGTTAATTTCGTTTTTGTGTAACCAATTGAACAAAAAATAAAAGTTCAAGTTAAAAACAATGGTAGAAATCGGTCAAAATAATTGGTTCTATAACGTTAGAGCACTACCGCTCTTACCTAAATTATTTATGTTATCAAAATGTTTGCAGATACGATATTTTTTTAAGAACGGTTGAAAATAGTATTATAGTCCAGACATATGAATACACACTAGTGAATTCATTTGTGGGCATTATTAGTTTGAGAGTGACATACTTTACCGTTACTTTACGTTAGCTGAAATTAGGCTTAAAATCTAGGTAAATTCAAAGATAAGATTAAAAATGCATTATCTAGTCCACACGCACGTGCTCATGCGTCCACGTGCTATCGTACTTTGAGTCCGGTAAAATCAGGCGAAATTACAATCCGGTATTTAATTCGGCTCATTAGAAAGAGATCTTTACAAATAAATGTTGTAATATGTCTATACAAACGCATTACATTTATGGCAAGTATTTTCAACTTACCATAAATTTAATGCGTTGGCAGCTCAATGGTGTGGACTGTTGCCCTCCTTTTGGGAGACCTGAGGTTCAAATCCCGCCACGTACCAATGTGTTTTCGAATTTTCGGAATTATTCGTTATCCGACGCTTTTACGGTGAAAGAAAACAACGCGGCAACGTTATGAAACCTGCGCACGCCTGCGAAGTGATTCAAAGGTTGTGCATGAAGTCGTCCAACCTGCACTGGGCCCGCGTGGACGATTTAGGCCTAATCACCCTATACGGGAAGGCTCGTGCTCCTGCCCCCTCGATGGGGACGTTTAATGACCTAATGATGATGATGATAAATTTGATATGTATGTATATACATCATTGGCTCAATGGTGAGGACTGTCGCCTTTCTACCGGGAGGGCTGAGGTTCATATCCCGACACGTACCAATGTGTTTTCGAATTTTCGAAAATATATGTACGTTATCTGACGCTCTTACGGTGAAGAAAAAACATCGTGAGGAAACCTTTAATCACGCCTGCGAAGTGATTCGAAGGTTGTGTGTGAAGTCGTCCAATCCGCACTGGGCCCGCGTGGACGACTAATCACCCTATACGGGTAGGCTCGTGCCCCTCGGTGGGGACGTTTAATGAGCTGATGATGATACATCATTACTAATTGTTAGTTTGAAGGTATCATTATCTCTATTTCATTGGATTTATAAATCAATATTTTCTTTATAATATAGTTATTTGGAGGGACGCTGTAAAAGCAGTCTGCGAGAACCTCAAATGACAAACTGGCGTGAGGCGGTGCTCAATCTGAAATGATGGCGTTTTCTTATAGCCGCCGCTTAGAAAACGTTTTTTTTTTTGGTTAATTTTAACATATTTATTAACTTTGTAATTTTGTTATACTTAAATTATTTCACTTACACCTTATACAGTAATTATATTATGGTAAAAGTTTATATCAATTTATTTTTATTAGAAGCATGCAGTTGGAATAGTATAAATATGGTATTTGTATATTTTTATGTTAGTAAGTGTACAGGACGGACAGGACTCTCACATGATGGTTAATGATACGCCTGACCATGACAGACCGGCATTGATTGAGACTAACAACTGAAAGACAGTTATTATTATCCATCAATGCCGCACTGCACCCGTCACCTAAGACAGCAGATATTAATTCAATTATACCCGGTATTTTTACTAGCTACTGAGCCCTCGATCCTAACTTTTCTATTTTTCTAGCATAAAAAGATATTTTTTGCTTTTTAGTTGACTGTTTGAAGTCGATATATTTTTGTTCAGAAAAAATCCAAGGCTTATAATCAATAAGGATGGCTTCTGACAGCAGGTATTTTTATATACAGACCGCCAAAGTTCTGAAACACTGAATTTATTTTTTATTAATATTCCCGGCTCAAACGAAAAATCCTTCTGCTTACGAATATACCACGTGCGTTTTCTTTAGAATACGAGCCTGTTATGTCATAAAAGTTATTAAAAACTAAACAATATTCGCTACACAAATACTTTAAGTTTATTGACTATAAAACACTTATTAATGTTACATTGTGGCTTGTAGATTTGGTACGCGGTAATATGAGCATGAAGAGAAGAAAATACATGGTAACAAAGTATAAATTTGTTAACACAATGTTCCTTAGCTAAATCCATTTTTTTATTAGGGATTTGTATAATATGACTTAATATATATATATATATATATATACAGCCTTCGAATCAAGAAGTAATCTGGAACTTGAATTGTACTTTCATTCTAGCTAAGCTACCACAAAATGTAATTGATTTACCCCTGCATAAGTTTAAGTCTCATGTAAAGTCTATTTTAAAAAAAGCTTACTATAGTGTTGAAGATTATATAAATGATAAAAACTCATGGACATGTTGATTTCCACGCCTGCACTACTTTGTTTTTTTTTTGTTGTCGTCTATTTAAATTATATAATACTTAACTGCTTAATAGTACTTTTGTAGATTATTATATTTTTACCAATACATAATACGATAAAAATTGAAAATAATTTGCTTTATATAATTATTTTGATTACAAATGAATCTGTATTCAACAATTTTTTTTGAAAAGAGTAACTACTGAGTTTCTTGCTGGTTTCTTCTCAGTGGAAAACTACCTCCCGAACCAGTGGTAGCTTCATTTGACATTCATAAGTGTTCTTTAAGGACTAAACTGAATAAACACTTTTCATTTTCATTTTCATTCAAACAATACAGAAACAAAATAAACGTTATTGTGTAACCTTTATTAGGTCTGAAAATCCCATTATTCCTTCATTACAGAAATTAAATGTCTCCATCGCGCCTACATTGCCATGATGGGTTCAATTTATTATTCAAGAAACTTTTAATGGTTTCTCATTTTTGTTCATGTCTCAGCTAAGTAGTTAACATGTTTTCTTAAGAGCCTATTTCTATGAAAAAGGAGCTGGCGCCCTTTTGAAGATACAAGCTTCAAAAGGGCTGCTTATGCTCATACACAAAGAGAGCGAGTCTTCTCGGTGCATAGGTAATCAAACATGTAAAAGCTGCAATGAATAAGAACTTAAAGAGAATTAATGAAAATTCTTGTGTTTAGAACCGAACACAAGGAATTCAAGGTACATAAGATATTATTGTGAACCTTATGCTTGAGCTATTATAATGCAAAATAAAATAAAGTTCTACCTGTTTTTCTTATCCATGTTCTATTTGACAAGCAATTAACACCTTCTATTCTCTTACCAATCTCTCAACTATGTTTGGCTCAACCGGAATTTTATCACGGAGTGTCAAAAATTCCCTGCAAAGTTCATGAAGAAAATTGGTGCTCTATTTTACTGTGTAATTAATACATAAGGAATTGAAATGTAGTCATTTTGTACATTTTCTTTCTCCTCAGTTTAGCTATTAGTATATAGTTATTTTTTAAATAAATCCCCTAAGGAATTAATTCTGAAGGAAAGTCAAATCTCCGTCATCATTATCAACAGCTCATCAAACGTTCCCACCGAGGGGCACGAACCTTCACGACGTCTTGTTTTACATCCAGTACTGCCAGGGTGTAATCAAAGATTTCAGCTTTAACGTTTTAGAGACCGAATTTGTATTTAGGTCAATATAGTTTGACCCAAACCGTTAAGGGTGTAATGTACCTACATTTAAAACCTTTGTCCAAATAAAATAGCCCCCAAAGGGTCACCTTTATTTGCCTAATTGAAACAACTACCTTAAAATCCAGAGGCAGTGAAAATAAACAAACCTGCTTAACTAAGGAGAGGGTTTTTCTTGTCAAGTTTTGGAAGTTGATTTATGTTGGAAATTAAAGCAGTTAGTCTTAGAATGAATAAAATATTTCGGAGTATGAAAATGTTAGAATATTTTTTAGAATAATTTAGCAATGTGTACGCTTTCCGTGCGTAAAAATAAGATCTATTATACCTTTTTTTTAATTCGGGTACTTTGCTTCACTATCCAGTTATATTTTAATCGTTTTTCATTTTGTTTGAAATGATTTCACTCATTTCATTTGACGAAAAAATAAAAACTAATCTGATTAAAATTAAATACTACAAGAAATGCAATTCAATAATTCGATGATTGACAAAATCGCACATGATTTTAGGTTCCTCATAGCATAACACAAACTGCATAAATGGTTTCTATCAACAGAAAGTTTTGAATGAGGGAAGATTTTTTCTGTAAGCACTATTGGTCTTACTCCCTCAGTAGCAGCTTATTGCCACCTTTTGTTAGTCAAATGCAATAATACGCCACTGAGTTGGCCCTCAGTCATTTTTTCCAATAACTACTAGCTACTTTACGTGCCTATATCATTACTTCATCACTCTGGCTTCTGACATAACCTTTATCAAATGGAATTAACGATATCACAGGTTTTTTGGCAAAGCCCTAATGTCTTACAGAATTTATCAAAGGAACAAACGATTTTTTTGGATAAAACGTTCTATCAGATGCCGAACGTTAAAGGCCGTTACGTTTAAAATACTTTGATTTTTCTTGAGGCTTTCCGTTGTCCTTGATGAACAAACTCGACGCAGTTACCCATATACATTACACATCCTAGTCAAAGTATTTTTAACAATCCATAAATATTTCTGCCAATTTCTAATGCTTACATTGAAATGGAAATCAAATGACAGCATTCAAATGTAAACGAATATGATTGGTGATACATATTAAATTAATTACACATGTAGGTTAAGTTACACATCCTAAACACTAACATTTAAAAAGTATTTTAATTTAAATATCCTTTTCCTTACATTGCAAAAACAAAAGAAAATCACCCAGTAACCGATAAACGATTACGACTTGTTACGTAAAGGAACAAACTTGTAAGAATCACGCAGCTGATTTGGGCCTGACCGCGACCATTACTCAACATCTGCGAAATGAAGCGAGAATAAGGGTCTCGTTACACTACCAAAGTCAACAAATGAATTTTTATACGTCCGAGATAGATCTTAATCATACGATAAGACAGTAGTTTATTCTTTGTAACTATTTTGTCAGTTTTGCAGCTTACATTTTGGGTATTGCAGATTTTATAAGAATTAAGTCATGTTAAATTTCCAATTTACATCGTTCAACAGATTAGTTTTGCTGTTGCGATTTCGCCTACCCGCTCTGTTCAGTAGTCGTGATGGACAACAAAAAGCCTTTCTCACTAACGAAATGTAAGTTTCAGTTAGTTCCTAGTGCTTTGCCCCCAGTGCTAAATAATTTACCACGAATAGAAACGTTAAATTGGTGTATCTAACTACAGCAATAGAAACATGTTGTTTACGACTTTTGCATCTCATAATAGATCTTGTGATTCATTTAGGTATGAACCTCATTTATAGGCCACGCCATAAATAGTAGCGTCGACCACTACCTATACGAAACTATTTTTTATATATTTTTTCTAAACATAAGTATATATTTTTAAATGTATTTTTTTAAAGATTAAACAAATATATAGGAAATATAGGTGATAAATGGCAATTATCGCCAAAAAGACATCACAGCATATTTTTACTCTAAGGCCTTTTATACCATTCAACCTAGAATACAGTAACATCAAAATATTACTGTTGTCCTCTTAAATAGGTGAAATTGAGGTTCCACGAATACGATTCTAACACGAACTTACTTCAAGTGAGAAACATGACATCAAGAGCTTAAAGAATTATTGTTAAATGTGTACTTTTTTAATTCAACGTCCTGCTACGGTGACTCACAGGCTCTGATAGTATTGCTATGTCGCGCTTTTTAATTTATCATGAATTATAAAAAAAAAACTCATTTTAGGCTGGATATAAAGGGGTTTAACTATTGCTTTGGAATAATTTGTGATTGTTAAACAAAAAATTTACTTAGTTACTCTTTTACAAGTAGTCAAGATTGCTTTATTTTCTAACGTGTGACTTCAAGCTTAGCAAGTTATATAACCATTAAATGCGCGTACCCGACGGAAAGCTTACAGTGAATTGCAAACAACGGTAATGAGTAACACCAAATACCCTTAATTCCTTGGCTTTCATAATATACTATGAAAATAAAGCTATTGGTATGCAGGAGGTTATCTCTAATGCGTAATCGAGGATACGTTTTGATAGATCAACTTTAGATTATGAACTGGTTCCAGATATTAGATATGACATGATAATGATCTCTATAATTATTACTTGAAAGCAAGGAAGAGCGTCGGTGCGTGCTGCGTTTTTTTGCAAAATTTCATAACATAGGCCATGCTTTTTTTAGATTTTGTCGTCACATAATCTATGGCTCTGTTGACAGATACGCGCCAAATGTCTTTTTGTGGGTTTTCATACAAAAACTGGCCACTTTTTAAACACTTTTAAAGTTACCGAGATTCCGTCCGTTTTTATACGACAATACTTTTAATATACAGAATATATTATTAAATACATCTTTGACGTATTGTGTGTGGTAGTATTAGAACTTAATTTGATTGGTCCCAATCTGTTTCAGATGCCTGAGGCCTGTCATGTATTGTTTTTACTTGTAACAGTGTTTCGCCAAAGGAAACTTTCAGGTTAGGTTGCAATTTAAAATTATTCGTAGTTTTACTCAGAGTAGTTCAAAACAAAGTTTTGGGTTTAAATGCCAGGTGTTCTGTCTGTAGATACCTACATTGATTTACCATTACTGATTATATTATTAAGTGATAAAGATGTATAAGTAAATATGGATACTACTTATACAAAAAAAGCCCAGATTGGCAAGTTTTAGAAGCAATGGTGAAACATGTCCTATGATTGATAGCAGAAAGAACAGACATTTTTTTCTTTTCATGTAACCACATTTGAAATGTCGTCTTTTCAACAAAAAAATCACCCAAATCGTTTCATAAACGATGATGATACCTGGGAGCAAACATAAAAATCATATCTGTAGTCGGATTGAGAAACATCTTCCTTTTTTGAAGTCGGTTATAAACATTACAACCTTTTTCTGCTTATCCGCTTTAAGGTTTAAAGTTTCAAAGTATGTGCATTCATCATAATTATATTTAGTTAAGGTACTCTGAAAAGAGTTCTAAATGAATTTGGACAAATTAAAAAGGAATAATATTTACAGAAAAAGAGCAATATTTCATTCGATATAAAACTTTTTCCTGTACGTCCAACCCTTTACAGTAAGTGAGAAGGGTTTTTTCAATACATTTGATTTTTTACGCGCACCGCCTTCGCATTTCTTGAAAGGTCTCGGCAAAAATGATCAATAGCAGTTAAAAAGTCTAACCGTGTAGATTTAAAGATAATTTATTTTCCTCTCGGTCTACGAGTATCACAGATATCGTATGGTATTTTTGTGGAGTATTTTTATGAAACAATAACAATTGAAACTACTTACTACCACACCTGCATGTAATTAGTAATTTCAGTTCTAAGTAATTTCTGTACAAAATTGTGTTAAGGCAGTTTTTTTTTTTCAATTTATGTATGGATGGTGTTCGGATTTGTGTTTGGATCTTGTTTGTTTAAAGTATGTGTGTATCCGTTGTATGCTGTAATCTGATAAAATTTGTGCATAAAGTTATTTCAAAGACTTGCCGGTAACGCCTGGTTTAGAATTATTAATGATATTTATTCAAATTATTCTTAGTTATTATTTATTATGTATTCAAGATCGTCGGTGGCGCAATGTGTGGACTGCCTCCCTCCTACCGGAAACTGAGGTTCAATTCCCGCCGCGTACCAAAGTATTTTCGAATTTTCGACAAATATTGTACGTTATCCGACGCTCTTACGGTGAAGGAAAACGTCACGAGGAAATCTGCGGCACGCCTGCGAAGAGATTCAAAGTGCGTGAAGTCGTCCAACCGCACTGGCCCGCGTGGACGACTAAGGCCTAAACAGCTTATACGGGTAGGCTCGTGCCCTCGGTGGCAACGTATAGTTGAATATTAATAGTATAACTTTACAAGCGTTTGCACTGGCAAATGATTACAACACAAATAGGCTTTTCCGGGTAACTTTAGCATAACATAAACGTTTTAGCCGCCCGTGCTGGCGTGACCCTACGGGTTCCGTATACATATAAGAAGCTTCAAAAGCTACTTTTACACCGCACACTATATTCCCGACATATAATGTCCGTTTTGAAATTTAAAAATCTTTTGTATAATTATTTATGTAATTATTTTATATATGAACTATTGTAA
The DNA here is from genome assembly GCA_019425675.1 of Leucinodes orbonalis. NCBI lineage: Eukaryota > Metazoa > Arthropoda > Insecta > Lepidoptera > Crambidae > Leucinodes > Leucinodes orbonalis. The sequence continues at coordinate 110,989 of PQWD01004528.1, forward strand.
ATATTTAAATTTTATCAGTAATGATAATTAATAAAAATAACTAAATAGGGCAATTGAAAACTGAAAACGTCTTACCTGTCTTATATTGGTTTAAATTCCTTGTCAAGACTATGCTAATACATTTTTAATTTTTGAGCGCAGGGTATTTAATGGCGGATAAATTAATCCAAGAGGAGAAAGATTCCGTACTTTGAAAAAGCATATTAACCATTTATATTATTAATTGATTTGTATATATCATAACGATTTATTAGACTATAAATCTACTAACTATTCTATCACGGGTGCAAGCAATTAAGGACACAGAAGGTTGTGAACTACTACCATCTTTTTAATGGAACTGGAACTGAACGGCTTAACTTGCCCTCCGAAGCACAAAATCATATTTATTTTAGACAATTAATTGATTCTGCCAGCAATGTTAAAATTAAACAAGGCCGCAAAAAGTTACTTTCGCTATATAGTCTGTGAAGGATTTGAACCCTCTATCCCGAGTACTAAGCACAACGCTTAGAAAAAACACGATTACTAATGTAAAACTAATGTTCCACTATTTTGATAAAGTCCTTACCTCGCAACTAGTGCAGTATGTAACTAGCTCTAAAATAAAGGGACCATAAATCCACGCGAGCCGTGAATTGTGCAGCTTCAAGTTACGCTCGTGAATACGAGTAACTTCAATTGAAATAAGAACTCCAACAAGTCGACATTCCATTTTTCTGGCGATAAACGGGCTTTCCCTGCTTAAGAATTTTCAGCACACTAACTTTAGATATTTTTAACTTATGTTACTGTTTTAGTTTTGATCGCGCTGTGGATCGTTCAAAAAATTTAAACGTTTCGTTTCATTTGCCAGTGCAATTGCTTGAAAAGTGAATCTATTAATATTCAACTAAACTTTAATTTATTTTTGTATTTATGAATTAACAAAATAAATATTTTTTAAAAGATTACAATAAATATATTACTTAAGAAACCAAATTGACCAAGTACTTAAGTTTATTATGAAAATGTGATGCAAACATTTGTTACTAAAAGCGAATTCGAAAAATTTAACTTTTGAATGAAAACAAATAAATAGATAACCAAGAATAATTTTATTAATTATTATAAACAATTTTAAACCAGTCTTTGAAATAACTTTATGCCACTACATTTATCAGATTACAGCACACATAGACTATAAATAAACAAGATCCGAACACAAATCCGAATACAATCCATACACAAATAAATATACATAAATAAACTCGCCCTTAACACCATTTTAGTAACATGCAACATGGTCTCTGGCATGTGGCGTATGGTTGAGAATCGGATACTACACCCAGGGTTCCAGGTTCAATCCCCGGTCAGTACAAACATTTATGTGCATGAACATGTCTGTTAGTATTGGACTGGTAGTTTTTTTGTATTAGATAAAATGTATTTATTGACAAAAAAGTATATAGGTAATGTAATGTTAACCCGTTGTTAACATAGTAAACATATGGCAGGTTAATGCTTAGATTGGAACCAGATAGCATTGTGTGAATGTCAATAGATATTTATTTATTTACTATCATACATATGTATTTTATATATTATAGTCTTTCTTGCCTTAGAAAATATCTTCATGGCTAATGTAATTCACATTTTGTTCACAGTGACTTCTAATATACACAACCATTATTTTATTCTACTATTCGTACACCAGAAACATCAAGTGTGCGAGAATCGTGATTGTCATACATTGCCGTCATAAATAATTTCAAACTGCACGTTCTCCTATCGGAATTTTACCAGATTTTTTGAGAAATACCACCTTTAAATGATTGATATACCGGGATATTTTTAATCTGCAATCTTTGTTCGCGCAATAAAGATAATATTATGCATTTATATCATAAATTGTAGCGCGCGCTGATCTAAGCTTTCGATTTTTTTTTATCTAATTATGGCATATTTCAAAGCCTGTATTTTATGAATATTGTTTTGTGTGCATGCCCATGTCTGCATTTATATTGTTTTTTTTTTGTATAACGCATAAGTACATCCCGGAACACCCAAAAGCAAAAATGTTGTAGCGGGAGAAATACGTAATAGAAGGATCATCATCAGCCCATTAAACGTCTCCACCGAGGGGCACGAGCCTACCCATATAGGATGTTAGGTCTTAGTCGTCCACGCGGGCCCAGTGCGGGTTGGACGACTTCACAGAGTGCGCAGGTTTTCTCACGATGTTTTCCTTCACCGTAAGCATGATACAGTAAGTCGGATAAAGTACAGTTATTTTCGAAAATTCGAAAACACATTGGCACGTGGCGGAATTTGAACCTCAGCCCTCTAGGTAGGAAGTTAACAGTCCACACCATTGAGCCACTGACGAATAGTATAATAGGAGAATATTTAAAAGTAAATCTTACACAGACTTACTTTTAATTAAAGAAAGAAGATTCAACATAAAGAATGTTTTAAAGATTTTAAAATGCTATACGACTATTGGAGTGATTATCAGAAAATACTTTAATTAAGTTTTTTAATTTAAAAATAATAGAAAGTATATTTTTTCATAACACTTCAGCCAAGGCGTAATCGTAATGTCAGCCGCTTCACAAACAACGGGAGAATGTTTTACATAATTCGGTCTAATAACCTCCGGGCTTATTTATCACGCGAACAATATTTTACAAGTTTCCGTATGTTATCTCCGCTGTTCTTCATATGTAGATACGTCGTAATTATTCATTGCTGAACTCAAATGAACTGTGCTTATAAGTACTATATAGCTTTATACACATTTATAGGCAATGCGCAAAACGAACGTACTCAAATGAGCACATTTTAACATACGTTTAGTTAATCTAACTAGCTCAGTAACGAGTTTCACGAAGAAAATCAGTTCGTTGAATCGACAAACTAGTCATTGAATATTCAGTTTGTATTTTCGAACTAATATTTTTCGGTTTGATTTCTAATGAATCTGCTTTGATATAGATACAATATATTACGAATATTATCAAGGCACTTAGGGATGTAAGGAGATCCAGTATAGGTATAACTTCAGTATAGGGATAACACTTAGGCATCCCTTGCCTACTAATGGTGTATCCTGCATAATAGAGAATAAGTTTCTGGGGGAATTGCCGACACGCACTGAATCAGCTCAACGGGTTATAGATGGAAAATCTATGAACCTTTTATTGAGTTCATAAAATATTACCTTGGCTTTTTACCTCCCTAAACCATTTCAATCATCCAGATTTAGGGAATAAATAACAACAAGCAAAATATCTGAAATACAAATAAACTTTATTCCGAAACCTTATCCTAGAAGTTAGTAAACCGAAAACGAACTCAAATTTAAAAGAAACCTCACAACTTACCTGTTTCCAAATATACACACCTATATATTTTATTGATTACCGAAACAAAAGATGTGAAAGAAACAACTTAAATATTTAAAGTTGATTGCCCGTATCTAGAGTGGTTTAAATTATTCACTGCAAAGCTGGTTTAGACTTGCTGATAACGGTCGTTTGCTACCACAACATAAAACGCCAGGTTTCGGACGCGAATTAATATGCTATATTGAATATTGAATGAATTTACAAGTGCATCATGGAAACCATACACCACAGGTAAGAGGTAGGTAAAGCTCATCAACATCGTGTGACTTTTTGAACGTAAAATATTTTTTAGTGATGTCACTTCACTAGCCATATAACCTCAATGGCGGCCATTAACAGAATAATTTTAAAAAATATTCAGTTCTAGCCCATTGGTATGGTAACCCTAGGGTTACCACATTAATGTTCTAGCCCCTATGTGATAATCATAATAACAGATCTGATCTATGCACAAAAAATGTAGAGTACATTAGCAAAAAGGTTTATAATAATGTATTAAGTTCGTTTATTTATTCAGACATGGTTATAATGTATGGTTTATGGTAAATTATTCATTTATTCAAAACTATGAGAAATAATTTTATGATTATACTTTAATATAGTGTCTTTTGAAATTGTAAATCCTCCAAAAATAAATAAATTATAATGTAAGGGTCCTGTCCTTGTATGCAGCTTTAAAAGGTTGTGGGAGGGTTGTTAATAATCATGGCAAGTTCAATGAGTAACTCGTATATTTTTTTTATATTTAATTGATTACTGATTCCTTAAAGTGCTCATTTTGTCGCATAAAAATTACAAATAAATCATGACCTTTAATAGTTATAAAATTTTAATTAATTATATTTTTCATGAAATCAAATATATATTATATCGTTCAATATTTATGATTTTTGAAGAATTATAAATGTTTTTATTCGGCATTGTCAATGTCAATGTTAATACGAGTTGGTCACGTATAGGTAGATTCTGTACCATCTTAAACAGTCTTTGAAGTTTTAAATATTCCTTGCAAATTATTTATTCATACAATTACAAAATGACGTGTTTCAATAAATATTCCTCCCTGAATACAAGTGGCCGTTTCACCAACCAACGCTTGGATAATAGACACATCAAATTCTGTACAGACTTCGATAAATCAATCGTAATTAATAGTTTTATCAGACGAGGGTGGAACCAAGTAAACCATAACGACGATTGGAACATATATTGGGCTAACTCGTCAAACTGTCGAAATATATTCAACTTAGACAGTGGCTGCAGGCTCGGAGACAACCAATTGATAAATCATTTCCCCAACCACTATGAATTGGTCCGTAAAGATTTACTGGTGAAAAACATCAAAAGGTACAGGAAAGAATTGGAAAAAGATTGCAACCCGCTCGCTAATAAAGCAGAGGTAAAACTACCGAACGGGCAAACCGTCAACCGATACACGTACCTTGATTTCATACCCGTCACTTACGTACTGCCTTCAGACTACAATATTTGTGGAAGAGTTCCGAAGATTTCCCCAAAGTACATGGATTTTGAAACCTTGCGGAAAATCGCAGGGGGCTGGCATTTTCCTCATAAACAAGCTGTCAAAACTCAAGAAATGGTCTCGCGAATCGAAAAAATATTTGCAGCATCAACTTACCAGTAAAGATACGTATGTTATATCTCGCTACATAGATAATCCTCTTTTGATCGGCGGGAAGAAATTCGATTTGAGGATTTACGTTCTTGTTACATCTTTTCGACCTTTAAAGGCTTACATGTTTCAGAACGGGTTCTGTAGATTTGTACAATGAAATACGATACAAGTGTAACAGAGCTCATAATATTTACGTTCACCTCACAAATGTAAGTGTGCAAAAACAGGAGGGGATTCACAAGCCAGCATGGTAAAGTTGGGCATTAATAATTTAAAGCTCTACGGAAGGGACGAGGCAGACATAACTGAGCGGCTCTTTGAAGAATACAGTGGTTGATTGTCCATTCATTGAAGGCTTGGCACCGGATAGCGATCGACCGCCATTGTTTTGAATGTTATGGATACGACATCATAATAGATGTTAACCTGAAGCCAGGCTTAATGAGGTAAATGCATCCCCTTCCATGACAGCACAACTGTCAACGATAGGATCCTAAAAAACAAGCTTATAGACAACCTTTTATCACTCGTATTACCTCCAGATGGAATTCCAGATGCTCGCTGGAATAAACACCCACTACTGAAGCTTTGGGAGATTTCCAAGTACTTATCGACGAAGACTCTATGTACAAAGGGGATTTAGAGCCTCCGCAAAGAGAGTAAAACATGTATTCGATCAAAAACAAATAGTTGTTTGAAAATAAATTTATAAACATCATTGTTATTTTACTCGTACACATTGTGTATTGAATTAATAGCAAATAAAAACTGAACATTGAAAAAACAATAATGCAATTTTAAATTCACCAAATTCACGTAAAAAATCGAGATATATAAATTCATGTTGAAAGCGATGACTTTGTTGTATCGTGAGTTAACGTCTTCTTTTCTATAAGTTCCTCGTCAATAAGTAGGTCAAAGTCTCCCAGCGCCTCTGTATCTGGTATCTTGTTCCACCTCGCATCAGGTATCCCATCGGGAGGACAACAACGGATACAATGTTATCAATCAATTTGTATTTCAAGATTCTGTCATTGTGGGTTGTAGATTGCAAGGATGGCGAAGCATTCACTTCCACTAACCACGGCTTCAACATATTGTCTATAATAATGTCATAGCCATAACACTCGAAGCAATGCCGATCATTAGCCATTACTGGGCCACAGCTTTCAACGAGTGAACAATGAGCCATTGCATTTCGGTAAACAGTTTCTCTGTTACAGTTCGACCGCGCGTTCCCTCCAAATATAAACGGAAATTCTGTATGCTCATTTTCCCGCCGTGAAAACTGTTGTAATCCCCACCATGCTTTTGCACGCTAACATTAGTCAAATGAACGTACATGTTATCCAATTCAGTGACGCTAGTATCGTATTTCACAGTACAGAACCGACAAAAACCGTGTTGAAACAGATACGCCTTTAGCGGTCGGAATGACGTTACCAAAACATATAGCCGCAGATCAAATTTTTTACCACCGATCAACAGAGGGTTGTCAATGTAACGTGATATTACGTAACTTTCTTTGCTGTTTAGCTGTGGATGGAGCGGAGTTTTGGCTTCCCGGGACCACTTCTTTAGTTTAGAAAGTTTGTTTATTAAAAAAATCCCAGCTCCTTGCGATTTTCCACAGGGCTTCATAATCCAAGTGCTCTGAGGCGATTTCCTATATTCTTCGACGAACATGTTGTAGTCAGCGGGCAACACATATGTGACAGGAATGAAGTCTAAGTGGATATAGCGTGTAACGACTTGCCCGTTAGCAAAGGTACCTCAACTTTTTCAGCCAAGGGATTTCCTTCCCTTTCGAGTTCTTTTCTGTATCTTTTGATATTTTTAACTAATAAATCTTTGCGAGACAGCTCGTAGTGGTTGGGGAAGTGATTTATCATTTGATTGTCGTTCATTCTGTACCCGCTTTCGATACTGAAAATGTTGCGGCAATTCGTTGTGAAGGACCAATAGAAATTCCATTCATCTTCTTGCCCGACTTGAGTCCAGCCGCGCCTTTCAAAGTTACTCATAATTACGGACTTTTCCAAATCGGTGCAATATGTTACTTTTTTCTCAATGTTTGAGGTGGAAACTTTACCGTGTATTATTTGGGATGTCTTTTTAGTGTCTTGAGCCATAACTGCGTAAATTAATTACAATATAAACAAAACTAATAAAAATAAACTGAAATAAAATTGAAGTTTGACAATGTCTCTGTCAATAATATTTTTTTATTACGGACCAACGGATATTTTAAATCTATGCAATTAATCATGAACAACCTAGTGAACAACGGTATTTTATTTTAAAACAAGGACACTAAAAAAAATCCATGTTGCACTTCAGAAAGTTAACAGTGAAGACAAATAAATCTTGATTGATGGTCATGCGATGAAAAGGTATCTTCAGGGCATCCTTCGGGCGTGAAGGTAAAAAGAATAAAAATCCATTGTGTCTTCAGTTTACCATCCAATTTTAGTGGAGGAGACTTCAATCCCCCGAGGAAATCTCGTTCAATATTTTCCCGTTCTTTTTGTTTGTTTGTATCATTTTCTCTAAACTACCCTGCGATCAGCCCCGCTTCATATTGTCGCTATGAGTTTTTTATAATGTCACGGAGAGAAACGTTGCCTGAATTTATATTATACTTGGGAGTGAGCGAATATGAGACACATTCTGTTTTTTATTAGTTTCCTCTCTCTAGTTGCTACATCAACATATGAAGATAAAAGTAACACATTACGTTTATTTTACGAGCTCTTACACTCAGTAACGTATATGAGGTGTAAAGACTTACGATCCTTTGTTTGGATTTATTTAAACGCTACGAAATGGCTGAAATATTTTTTGAAGATTTAGAACATATTGATGTTTGATTGACTTTACAACTGGAAAAATAGGTATCCAAAGATAGTGTTTACTAATATTAGACTTACTCACTTTTATTTTATCAAAATATAAACAAAAGTAGTATTTATTTGGTGCATCACATCAGTAAAATAATAATATATCACACGAACGTAATATATTTTTCATGTAGTATATTGATAACAAAATAATAAGTCTACTTGAAAATTATTGTGGAAATTTGAGTTCATTTGACCTTTCTCAAATGATATAACAAATTTTCTAAACAAAATTCGGTAGTAATCTGCCAAAAATCTAAAGTAATACAGAATTCCGTTTCGGCGGTGCTATTCAATCTTTTGAGGTGAGACTCGGCATTTCATTCATTATATGAAAACTTAAAAACCGCGGCTTATGCTAGATCCATGACCCGCAAAAATAATAATAATTCCATCTTTAGAGTGAAAGTCTCTCAAAATTGGGGTTCAGTGTAATGGTTCGTGGAAGTCGGGACCCTCGTGATTGCGAGCCGGTAAATGGAGTGTTGTTTAAATTGCTTGTCAGCACTTTTATATAATAAATGCAAATCATCAATAAAATTTCAATTTTAAATTTTTGAATATGCCGTCGGTGACTGGGGAAAATTGAGATTCTTAAAAGCACCTGTGACATTATGATAGGGTTTTGTACTGTATATAATCAATAGCTGTGCTATTGTCGTCCGCAGATAAATCGTTGTTGATAACCATTAAATCGCTTTCGCGTAATGGATATTAAATTTGTTGCGTTACCCAGTTTTAATTGTATTAAAAATTTATTTGAACGTACGAACACGTATTTCGTTTGGTATGCAGAACGAATCAGGAAACTTATTTTCATAACTGGAGCTAAGCTGATCGACATACTATTTAAACGTGATTATTTAATTTCTACTTAACTGCCTCCGTGGTCTAGTGGACATAGCATTCGGCTGCGTAAACCAGAGATCGTGGGTTTGGATCCAGCGGGAAAAAGTCACTTTGTGCGATTTTGCACAGATAAGTTCGGACATTGTAAGATGAATCACACGATTGTTTGAAAAGGAAGATAAGTCCATGCTTTCGGAAGGCACGTTAAGCCTTCGGTCCCGACTACAATCTTAGGATAGTAGATGGTAGTCTTTAACACCCACCAATCCAATTAGTGCCCACGTGTTGGGTTACTTCCCAATTTCCCCATAGCTTTGCTTTGTGGGAAGGACTGTGCCCTGCAATCGGCCAGCTGAAAATTTTTTTTTCTTTTTTGGAAAATTGACATTGTTTGAAGAAAAGTTTACATTTTGTATTAGACTTTTTCAAGCTTTTATGGAATAATACTAAAAGTCGGTACACACATTCTATATTACCAACAAAAATACGTTACTTATTTTCTAAGAAATTATTTCCAAGCCCCTAAAATAGCTTTTTTACAGAGAAATTAATACAGGTTTCGCATTAAAATAGTATTCTGTTTAGAGTTCTATTCTTTGTATTAAATTAAGAAAGGGGAACCGTGTTACCCCGAACATTATGTGGGCAAAGCTAGTTTATAATGTAATAACAACCTATGTGGCTTAACCTTTTAACGGGAAAAACCCTTATGTTTTTCAAAATTCATTGGTTTTGACATGTATTCTAAATCAACGTTCAAATTATTGTGCAAAAATATTTACTTCTGACTGGAAAAGGGATAATAGTTGAGAAATCTGCTCATATAAAAGTTCGATCCTCGGGCAGTACAAACATATTTTATGTGCATGGCTATGTCTGTCTGAATGTTTATGTATGAAACAACTATATTATCAATTTATCCCTTATTTAATATCTTATCTCTTTGCTAAAATTGGGGCTTGACATCGCTGTATGATGGTCGGTGAAAAAATATATTTCACCTAAACTAGATACAAATTTACGATTTACTTGACTTTAATTCTGCATCTGACCACATTTTGATGTTCGGATCCGTTAAAATATCTAGAAATTAAACCATTTAATACCTGACAGCAAGATGAAACAACATAAATCGCTTCGAATTACAATTTAAAACAAAATAATGTTAAAG
>PQWD01004529.1:0-23793 GCA_019425675.1 Leucinodes orbonalis
GCATTGCCTCAGTGATTCAGAACAGTTGTTTGGTGAGCAGGACACGAATAAAGTGAATCATATTTCGCGATCCACAAAGACAAGACCACCCGAAAATCCTCATCTGTTCAATTGTCTCTCTGGCCAGTCAAAGTCCAAAGCTTTTTCCAAGACTTTTTGATCGGCCAGACAATCTGTTTCCAGAGAAAAGATTTTACGTAGGTTGTAAAGCATACCAAAATATTAAAAGCTCTAAAATCATACCCTCCAACTTTGACAATACCTGCAGATATCGCGTCTTCTTCATGTATAGTTAATATTCTATGAATAAGAGCACGGGATCTCGTTGATTGCGCATGGACAAACGAACTCAACAGAGCATTTGAACGAACATTGCACCTGCTACGAATAAATGCGGTTGTCTGGTAACTAAATTTAAAGTAACCTCCTTCATTAACAAACCCCAAGGGCTGAAATGTCGACTACTACACTGAGGTACCGGTTGACCCTCGGGAGTTAGAAAACATTTGTGTGTATTAGCATGTCTGTTTGTTGCTTGGTGTTTCTATGTTTGATGTACGGCATTTACAAAATAAATTAAAGAAGTATGTGGTATAGTTGTTTTAGTGCTCATAATAGTTCCACGCTTAACTTGGGATTAAATGGCGCTATGTAAATATCTTAAATATCTCAGTGGATGTTTATTTATTAACTAAAGCAATACTTAAAGCTTGATTGATGACCATTAAACATTTATCAAGTGTCGCTCGTGGGGTAAATGACCAAAATATGTCTTTTTTAGTTCTTGCTTCGAAAGGTAAGGAGGAAGGGCGGATAATTACTGATTTCTATTTTAGCATAGTAATCGTTAACTACATCTAACAACCTGCATTGGCCAGATAATTACAGTCACTGACTTGTGCTCTAAAGATCCAGTAATTTGTTAAAGACATCAATTTGGAACAGAATAAACATTAAAAAGAATGTGGGTACAGTATATTGGGAATATCACACTGAACATAAACGACCCACAAACGTATACACGTCAGCATTCTTTGTAGAATAAAATGAATTGGTTTCCAAAATGTATCAAAATTTCAGTGAACCATAAATATATTTTTTTTTCCTAATTCCGAACTCTAGTTTTTTCACGATGTAGGTTTTGGAATTTTTCGTACTATATCTTCTATCTGTCATCCTGTTCTGCGTCAGATATCCCGATTTTCTCATCCAGCTTTAAAGTTAGCATTAAGCTTTTCCCTAGTAAGTATATACATCTTTATTAACTGTTTAGAACTCGAAGTGGTCGCCATGACTGAAAACGGTCGGATCATTCATTCATTCATTCATATACATCTTTATATAAATAAAGAAAAAAAAAACGGTTATTTAAATATTACACACAGCCACTCCAATATTATTCATGTGTAGAATAGATCAACTTATTAGGCACTTCATATAGGCCCACTGCTGAAAAAGGTTTGGGCTGTAACATACTACGCGGGTTTAAATGCGGAATGGTGGGTGGCTACCCTCTTTGTATGCAGTGCCAACTTAACATGCCTTAGCATGCAGAGACTCGAGATTATATTTACTAGGTAGTGGACTCGATACTGAGGCTTCTAGGTAGGTACCACCACAGGACCAGATATCGTCCCGTAAAACAGGAGTGTTATACACTTTTGTGTTTCGGGGTGAGGGCACTGTAGCTAGAGAAATTACTGGGTATACGAGACCTAACATCTGTCGTCTCGGGTGTCGGTCGCAGTGTGGCATTGATGGAGGAATAATAACTGTCTATCAGTTGTTGGTATCCTTCAATGCCGCTCTGCTATGGTCAGGCGTATCACATACCATCAGGTGAGCGTCCGGACCGTCCTGTTCACTTGATAAAAATAACATTCGAACGTACTCTAACTACATTGGAAACAGTATTTTTATCGAGCGCGCGTAAATTATTAAGAGAGCGGCTCGCTTTTCCCGAACAAATTGTGCAATTTAATAATGATGTGTCAGTAAAATAAAACCCACATGACATGTCGGCCAGGTGGTAAATTGTTAATTGGTTGTGCCGCGCGCCTTTGTGAATAATATTTATTGCGTAAATACTAAGTGTAAAAACCATCGTTGAGTATGAGTTGCGGTTTTTAATTCCCATATCAATTGTGTTTCTATCTGATATAGGTAGCAGAAAGAAACGCAACCCGATACAGTTTTTAATTCTAGCGAGTAGTCTACCTACTTTAAAACTCTCTGTCTTCTTCAACCTATCGCAGTCCACTGCTGGACATAGGTTTCCTATTTTGCGCTAGATATCCCGGTCCTCCGCTTTTCGCATCCAGCCTCCACCAGCGACCTTTCGCAAGTCGTCGGTCCTTCGGGCCGGAGGGTGTCCTACGCCACGCTTGCCAAGACGCGGTCTCCATTCCAGAACTTGTCTGCTCCATCGGGCATCGGTTCTGCGACATACGTGACCAGCCCCCTGCCACTTCAACTTGCTGATCCGGCGAGCTATGTCGGTAACTTTAGTTCTCTTCCGGATAACATCATTTCTGATTTTATCTTTAAATTCTTTTATCATGTAAAAAATACTTCATCTTTAATAAATGAAAACAATGGGTCAGTGAGTTTTATTTACTGAGAAGAAAATTAACACTTTTCATAACATAGTTTGCTTTCTTCTGTAGATTGTTTTATTACCACAATGCTACTCGTAGATATCGTTATGTGAAATAGGAATGTTATGCACTTGCGTTTGAAGAAGTGAGCACTCTGACTAATAGAATTACTGAATATGAGAGACCTAACATCTGTCGTCTCGGATGTTGTACACAGTCACTAGCATTACTATCTAGAGTTACCTACTAGTTTTGTTTCATACGAGATGTTATCATGTGTGTGGCAAGTAAACGAACTGGTCATCCCGTTCAATTTAATATGTTCATATATTTTTATAATAATTATTTATTTTATACAGGGTGAATTTTTTATCATTGGCCTATTTGACCTATTATTGTACACATATTATGGAATGTTTTTATGGGAACCTAATACTATACATACATTTATCATAAAAGTTTTATAACCTAAATAATTAATTAAAAATTTTGATAGATAGATAGATAATTCTTATTGCACACAACAAATAAAACGCTTCACAAGATTTTGCTCAGGAAAAAGGTATAATTGACGGCCTTATTACTAATTAGCAATCTCTTCCAGACAACCAACTTATAATAGAAAAGGACAGGTGGTAGAAGGGGTATAATATAAACATGATAAAACAAGTTATCGTATTACATTGAGCAACCGCGCCTGCATCGTCCTACACCACACCAAAAACCTTGAACCCGCCTTACTCCATATTTCATCATCATCATCATCATCAGCTCATTAAACGTCCCCACCGAGGGCACAGCCTACCCGTATAGGTGATTAGGCCTTAGTCGTCCACGAGGCCCAGTGCGGATTGGACGATTTCACACACAACCTTCGAATCTCTTCGCAGGTGTGCATGAAGGTTTTCTCACGATGTTTTCCTTCACCGTAAGAGCGTCGGATAACGTACATATATTTCCGAAAATTCGAAAATACATTGGTACGTGTTGGGATTTGAACCTCAGCCCACCCGGTAGGAAGGCGACAGACAGACAGTAATTGATAATTATTATTTTTTCAGTTTAACATTTAATTGATTATTATTATTTTTCCAGTTAAAGGTTTTTATTGTAATATGTATTATATTATCAATCGCAAAGTATTTCACATGATTTTTAGGGTTTAAAATATTTGATTTTTGTATCAATAGATTTGCCTCATATTTAGGGGATGTATATTGAATTACGAAGAGGTCCTTATAACTTCACTCTGTATATGTTTTTTTTACACAATGACTTTGTATTTTTACCAATTACGATAACGAGTATTAAGCACACATCAAACACATGAAGCTTGCTTCATTCTGCTGAAAAAAAAAACGCCGCTGTGTTGGCTTACTTTAAGTTCACATATGTACATAGCTACAACCACAAAACTAATGAACAAAATGCTGCAAACAAGGTCTTAAAAGGTACCTGAAGTGACACAGCTCTAAACTGAATACGCGAAACCCGGCGAAGCAAGAGACGCGTACAATTGAGAGCTCTATTCGTTGCATTCATTTAAATAAAAATGTTTATCCGCTTCCATTTGGACATCCATTCGCGAAGTGGGCCGAGCGTGCGCCCTCATAAATAAAGAATGTCGTATGAGACGCAAACCTCTTGTTCCGTACGCGGGTAACCTCAAAAACATATCAACATTCTAGCACTTATACCAACGCAACAAGGTACACGCAATATTTCATTTTTGCTCGCCACTGTATTTGCATTACCTCTACTTAACGGATAAGGGGAAGGAATTTTATTTATTCTTTTGTGTCTACGCTTAACTTCAATACGCTTCGTTATGATTCAGTAATGAAAATAAATAAATATCCACAGTCATTTAGACTTGACGAATACGACCATAAGACTTGACGAATTCCTACCACCGGAGCAGGCTGGGTTTCGAAAAGGCTACAGCACCGTAGACCACATCCATACTGTTCGTCAGCTTATACAGAAGACCGAAACCTGGGCTGTTCTGGAGGCTATGCAGCGATGCGGTATCGACTGGCGATATATCGAGCTGATGAAGTGTCTCTCCAACGCAGCGACAGTGACCGTTCAGATCCAAGACCAGCGGACTTCCAATTGCGTCGTGGTGTGAGACAGGGGGAATTTTTATCCCCGAAACTATTCACAAACGCATTGGAGGATGTCTTCAAGACCCTGAACTGGTCTGAACGAGGCGTCAACGTCAATGGAGAGTATATTTCTCATCTTCGTTTTGCTGACGATATCGTCATCGTGGCAGAGTCATCGGAAGAGCTTGCGGAGATGCTGAACAGCCTTAATGAATCTTCCCGACGAGTTGGGCTTGGCATGAATTTGGACAAGACGAAAGTCATGTTCAACAGTCGTGTCATGCCACAACCGATATGCGTCGATGGCGTCCGTCTCGAGGTTGTGCAGAAGTATATCTACCTGGCCCAAACCATCCAACTTGGCCGGCATAACTTCGAGAGGGAGGCTAGTAGGAGGATTCAGTTGGGCTGGGCGGCATTCGGTAAGCTACGACATTTCCTAACGTCAACTATTCCGCAATGCTTAAAGACGAAAGTCTTTGAGCAATGCGTCCTACCCGTACTAACATACGCAGCTGAGACATGGACACTGACTGGGATTGGTTCACAAGTTCAAAGTCACTCAACGCGCAATGGAGCGAGCTATGCTTGGAGTCTCTGTTAGGGATAAGATTAGAAATGATTTAATTCGTAAGAGAACTAAAGTTACCGACATAGCCCGCCGGATCAGCAAGTTGAAGTGGCAGTGGGCTGGTCACGTATGTCGCAGAACCGATGGCCGTTGGAGCAGACGAGTTCTGGAGTGGAGACCGCGTCTTGGCAAGCGTAGCGTAGGACGCCCTCCGGCCCGATGGACCGACGACTTGCGAAAGGTCGCTGGTGGAAGCTGGACGAGAAAGGCGGAGGACCGGGATATCTGGCGCAAAATGGGGGAGACCTATGTCCAGCAGTGGACTGCAATAGGTTGAAGAGAGAGAGTCATTTAGACAATGCCATCTAGCCCCAACTAAGCATTAGCCTGTACGGATACGGATACTAAACAATGGATAAACATACATTTATTTGTAAATATATACTGTTGTACATATATCCATTAATATTAGAAATCACACTTATTCTATTGAAAGTTCTTACTTACGCAAGATTCTAGGTAGGCTCTCCCTAGGTAATGTAGGTATCCACAAAGAATTGATAAACATGCATATATATATTTTTAAATATATACATATTATGCATAGAAACACCCCAGACCATTAAACATACATGTCCATGCACACAAATGTTTGCAATGCCCGGGGATTGAACCCGGAACCCTAGTTATATTAACCGACGTCTTAACCACTAAGCCACATGGATCGTCCACTAGATTAATTCAAATAATTTGGCATACAAAAATTGAGAACTTCCGCCTTTGTTCATTACTAGGTTTTTGATGGACTAGATTGAGAACTTTATTAAGAGGTCTCTATGGCTTAGCTGGTATGGTGTCACGAGTGTTGGGAAAATGGTAAAACATTGCATGGGTGACCGGAAAAATCTCGCGTCTTTCCGTATAACGGAACACAACTTACAAAAGATTGTACCATGTAGCGAGACGAAGCAGGCTGGTTGATAAAATTTTATACCTGTTTGTACATCGCCCACAATTTACGTCATACAATTTACTTCATAGATTCTGAAAGGGCAATATTATTACGGTCACAGTATGTTTTTATACACAATTCTGAGCACACTTTAAGAGATATATTTCAAAGAATTCTATTATTAGTATCTTTCAGACTCTTGCGTGGGCATTACTTTAATATTTACGACGAATGGTTCTTACAAGACAATTAACTTATACACCTACTCAAAGTTCGACTGTGTGGGCAGGTCAATTTTCATTTTTTCCCGTCTAAATATAATTCGTATGAATAAAAATATAAATACAAATGCTGGATAAAAAAATAAAAAAAGGCAAACAAAATAAAAAAAAAAAATATAACAGAAATGATTATTCCAAAACAAATAGAAGCTAAAATATTATTTTTTAATCAAAAAGTAACTGCCTTCAAAAAATGGACTGAAAAGAATAAAATAATTTCTATTATATACATCACCTCTAATTTAATTTTGAATAAGAAAAATCATGTATTAACGGTAGTGATATAAAATAATCATTAACTTGTTAATATGAACGTGATACTTATACTTTTTGGAGTCGGTGCCAAACCAATTATCAAGACAACGACGAACGCTGTTTCATTTATTTCTTTAGATGCCTGACCTCCCTTTAAAAAGTGTTTGATGTTTACGCTGTGACACGTTGTATGCATAATTACGATAACTTATCTGCGACCTTCAGCGAATGCAATTGCAAGTGCTCACTGGTGTGCAAGCGCCAAGCTTGAGGAATGATTGATTTAATATTTAGTTGTATGGTTTTCTCTAAGTAGCAGCTTTCATTTTGGTTTTGTGGGTTATATCTGAAAAATACGTAAAAATAGCGCTGCTACTGCCTGGATATATGTGTTTACTAACATTGTTTAAAGATGATGTTAAGTTTAAAATGTAGGTCTTATTTAAATTAGTTCACCTATTACACAATTATGTAGATACGAGTAAGTTCTATTGAATACTTATCTAAAGATCGTTTCTATTGAAATCTATAGACTAGGCTCAGGGCGGATGGGTCTCAATAAACTTGGAATTTCGAATAGGCAACTGATTTATTGTCTCAAGTCGGTTTGTTATTCCGCTATCGCACTATGACGAGGGTTGTTTTGGCCTTGAATATCATAATTACTATATTCTATTTAAATTTAAAGCTAAGTCGAACGAGTAATTACAACTACTTAAGTGATGTATAGCGGTTTAAACAATAGCAAATTTATTGTTGCGGGAATTACCTAAGTCTCGGCTCGAAATCTACTACAGAATTATGTTTTGATAAGACCAAGCTTTAAATAAAGGTTGTGGCACCTTACAAAGTAATTACTTGTTTAATTTTGATTAATGACTTCGATATTAAAGACTTTTCTTAGAGAAAACTTAATTGTAGGTACTACTGAGAGCCTATTTTTATAATAATTTCTCTGAGGCTGGATTGCATAAACAGTAAGGTTTCTTAAAGAATTTTTTATACAGTTTAGTTATATTATTAAGAAGATACATTCAGCTATTGGTTTCGACTTTAAAGTAATCTAACTAACTCTGTAATCTAAGTAACTCTGTCACGAAGTTTGTTTGATTATTCAAAGTATAAATACCTATTCATAAGAAGAAAAAGTAAATGATGCAAACTAGGGCATTCTTATGAATTGTGGAAAGAGCTGAATGTTATAAAGCATTTTTTTATGCTATAAGTGAACGGGACGGCCGGTGCGTTCACCTGGTGGTAAGTGATACGCCTGACAATGACTGAAGTAATGTTGAAGGAAATTAATAACACTGCTCTGCGTCCGTCACCCAAGACAACAGATTTCAGGTCATTTATACCCGGTAATTTTACTAGCTTCAGTACCCTAACCCCGAAATACAGAAGTATAAAACACTCCTATTTTATCTGGCACTGCGGTGGCACCTACCTAGACAATACATAAAATGTAAAGACGCAGAATATCAGAAACGTAGAAAATGTTCTGGAAAAATATATTGTACACATTTCCAGAACGTTCTTCAATTCAATGTAGCTACAACAACTGTTTGATTCAGTCGGCAAGTTATTGATAGTCTGTTTAAAAGCGCCGTCGACGGAATTGCAACCTAAATATTACGTCCAAGTGATAGCTTTCCTAGGATGTTGTATTTGATTTCATTTATGCAGCACTATACGAGAAAGATTGATTCCTCCCGAGAATTTCCAAGTGAAATTTCGTCAGATTGNGACGATCGTGACGTCACTCTAACTAATAATTCTATTAACTAACAAACATCTATTAATCTAACAATACTTAAAGCTTGATGATGACATTAAACATTATTCAAGTGTCGCTCGTGGGGTAGATGACGTAAATATTATCTTTTTTAGTTCCTTGGCTCTTCGAAAGGTAAGGAGAAGGCGATATTACCGATTTCTATTTTAGCATAGTAATCTTAACCTACCATCTAACAACCTGCATTGGCTCAAGATAAACTTACATCACTGACTTGTATCTAAAGATCCAGTAATTTGTTAAAGACATCAATTTGAACAGAATAAACATTAAAAGAATGTGGGTACATATATGGAATATCACTCAACTGAACATAAACGACCCACAAAACGTATCCAGTCAGCATTCTATTAGAAAAAATGAATTGGTTTCCAAAATGTATCAAAATTTCAGTGAACCATAAATATATATTTTTTTTCCTAATTCGAACTCTAGTTTTTCACGATGTAGTTTTGGAATTGTTCGTACTATATCTTCTATCTGTCTCCTTCTGTGTTCAGATATCCGTTTGTCACATCCAGCTTTAAAGTTAGCATTAACCTTTTTCTAATATAGTATATAGTATTTCCTAGTAAGTATATACATCTTTATTTACTGTTCAGAAGACAACGTGGTCGCCATGACTGAAAACGGTCGATCATTCATTCATTCATTCATATACATCTTATATAATAAATTAGGTATAAGAGACCTAACATCTGTCGCTCCGGTGTCGGTCGCAGTTGTGCATTGATGAGGAATAATAACTGTCTATAGTTGTTGGTGATACAGGATTTCAATGCCGCTCTCTATGGTAGCGTATCACATACCATCAGGTGAGCGTCCGGACCGTCCTGTTCACTTGATAAAAATAACATTCGAACGTACTCTAGCTACATTGAAACAGTATTTAGCGAGCCGCGTAAATTATTAAAAGAGCGGCTCGCTTTCCCGAACAAATTGTGCAATTTAAATAATGATGTTCAGTAAAATAAAACCCACATGACATGTCGGCCAGGTGTAAATTGTTAATTGGTTGTGCCCGCGCCTTGTTAATAATATTATTGCGTAAATACTAAGTGTAAAAACCATCCTTGAGTATGAGTTGCGTTTTTAATTTCCCATATCAGATTGCGTTTCTATCTGATATAGTAGCAGGAAAGAAACGCAATCCATACGTTTTAATTCTAGCGAGTAGGTCTACCTACTTTAAAACCTCTCTCTCTCTTCAACCTATCGCATCCACTGCTGGACATAGGTCTTCCTTTTGCCTAGATATCCCGTCTCCGCTTTTCTCATCCAGCCTATACCTACCTAATTAAAAACGTACTTCTCTTTTCTTCAACCTATCGCAGTCTACTGTTCACATAGGTTTTCCTATTTTGTGCTAGATATCCCGGCGTCCTCCGCTTTCTCATCCCCTATACCTACCTAATTAAAAACTGTACTTCTCTTTTCTTCAACCTATCGCAGTCTACTGTTCGACATAGGTTTTCCTATTTTGTGCTAATATCCCGGTCCTCCGCTTTCGCATCCAGCCCCACCAGACCTTTCGCGAGTCGTCGGTCCTTCGGGCGAGGGTCTACGCCACGCTTGCCAAGACGCGGTCTCCATCCAGAACTTGTCTGCTCCATCGGCATCTTCTGCGACATACGTGACCAGCCCACTGCCACTTCAACTTGCTGATCCGGCGAGCTATGTCGGTAACTTTAGTTCTCTTCCGGATAACATCATTTCTGATTTTATCTTTAAATTCTTTTATCATGTAAAAAATACTTCATCTTTAATAAATGAAAACAATGGGTCAGTGAGTTTATTTACTGAGAAGAAAATTAACACTTTTCATAACATAGTTTTGCTTTTCTGTAGATTTGTTTTATTACCACAATGCTACTTGTAGATATCGTTATGGGAAATAGGAATGTTATGCACTTGCGTTCGAAGAAGTGAGCACTCTGACTAATAGAATTACTGAATATAAGAGACCTAACATCTGTCGTCTCGGATGTTTTACACAGTCACTAGCATTACTATCTAGAGTTACCTACTAGTTTTGTTTCATACAGATGTTATCATGTGTGTGGTAAGTAAACGAACTGGTCATCCCGTTCAATTTAATATGTTCAATATTTTATAAATAATATTTATTTTATACAGGGTGAATTTTTTATCATTGCCTATTTGACCTATTATTGTACTCATATATGGAATGTTTATGAACCTAATACTACATACATTTATCATAAAAGTTTTATAACCTAAAAATTAATTAAAATTTTGATAGATAGATAGATAATTCTTATTGCACACACAAATAAAACGCTTCACAAGATTTTGCTCAGGAAAAAGGTATAATGACGGCCTCATTACCTAATTAGCAATCTCTTCCAGACAACCAACTTATAATAGAAAAGGACAGGTGGTAAGAAGGGTATAATATAAACATGATAAACAAGTATCGTATTACATTGAGCAACCGCGCCTGCATCGTCCTACACCACACCACAAACCTTGAACCCCCTACTCCATATTTCATCATCATCATCATCATCAGCTCATTAAAACGTCCCCACCGAGGCACAGCCTACCCGTGTAGGGTGATTAGCCTTAAGTCGTCCACGCGACCCCATTCGGATGGACGATTTCACACACAACCTTCGAATCTCTTCGCAGGTGGCATGAAGGTTTTCTCACGATGTTTCCTTCACCGTAAAAGCGTCGGATAACTACATATATTCCGAAAATCCGAAATACATTGTACGTGTTGGGATTTGAACCTCAGCCCACCCGTAGAAGCGACAGACAGACAGTAATTGATAATTATTATTTTTTCAGTTTAACATTTAATTGATTATTATTATTTTTCCAGTTAAACATTTTTTATTGTAATAGAACTAAAGTTACCGACATAGCCGCCGGATCAGCAAGTTGAAGTGGCAGTGGGCAGGTCACGTATGTCGCAGAACCGATGGCCGTTGAGCAGACGATTCTGGAGTGGAGACCGCGTCTGGCAAGCTTAGCGTAGACGCCCTCCGGCCCGATGGACCGACGACTTGCGAAAGGTCGCTGTGGAAGCTTGACGAGAAAGGCGGAGGACCGGGTATCTGGCGCAAAATGGGGAGACCTATGTCCAGCAGTGGACTGCAATAGGTTGAAGAGAGAGAGTCATTTAGACAATGCCATCTAGCCCCAACTAAGCATCAGCCTGTACGGATACGGATACTAAACAATGGATAAACATACATTTATTGTAAATATATACTGTTGTACATATATCCATTAATATTAGAAATCACACTTATTCTATTGAAAGTTCTTACTTACGCAAGATTCTAGGTAGGCTCTCCCTAGGTAATGTAGGTATCCACAAAGAATTGATAAACATGCATATATATATTTTTAAATATATACATATTATGCATAGAAACACCCAGACCATTAAACATACATGTCCATGCACACAAATGTTTGCAATGCCCGGGGATTGAACCCGGAACCCTAGTTATATTAACCGACGTCTTAACCACTAAGCCACATGGATCGTCCACTAGATTAATTCAAATAATTTGGCATACAAAAATTGAGAACTTCCGCCTTTGTTCATTACTAGGTTTTTGATGGACTAGATTGAGAACTTTATTAAGAGGTCTCTATGGCTTAGCTGGTATGGTGTCACGAGTGTTGGGAAAATGGTAAAACATTGCATGGGTGACCGGAAAAATCTCGCGTCTTTCCGTATAACGGAACACAACTTACAAAAGATTGTACCATGTAGCGAGACGAAGCAGGCTGGTTGATAAAATTTTATACCTGTTGTACATCGCCCACAATTTACGTCATACAATTTACTTCATAGATTCTGAAAGGGCAATATTATTACGGTCACAGTATGTTTTGATACACAATTCTGAGCACACTTTAAGAGATATATTTCAAAGAATTCTATTATTAGTATCTTTCAGACTCTTGCGTGGGCATTACTTTAATATTTACGACGAATGGTTCTTACAAGACAATTAACTTATACACCTACTCAAAGTTCGACTGTGTGGGCAGGTCAATTTTCATTTTTTCCCGTCTAAATATAATTCGTGAATAAAAATATAAATACAAATGCTGGATAATAAAATAAAAAAAATGGCAAACAAAATAAAAAAAAAAAATATAACAGAAATGATTATTCCAAAACAAATAGAAGCTATATTATTATTTTTTAATCAAAAAGTAACTGCCTTCAAAAAATGGACTGAAAAGAATAAAATAATTTCTATTATATACATCACCTCTAATTTAATTTTGAATAAGAAAAATCATGTTTAACGGTAGTGATATAAAATAATCATTAACGTTAATATGAACGATACTTATACTTTTTGAAGTCGGTGCTAAACCAATTATCAAGACAACGACGAACGCTGTTTCATTTATTTCTTTAGATGCCTGACCTCCCTTTAAAAAGTGTTTGATGTTGTGACACGTTGTATGCATAATTACGATAACTTATCTGCGACCTTCAGCGAATGCAATTGCAAGTGCTCACTGGTGTGCAAGCGCCAAGCTTGAGGAATGATTGATTTAATATTTAGTTGTATGGTTTTCTCTAAGTAGCAGCTTTCATTTTGGTTTTGTGGGTTATATCTGAAAAATACGTAAAAATAGCGCTGCTGTTGCCTGGATATATCTGTGTTTACTAACATTGTTTAAAGATGATGTTAAGTTTAAAATGTAGGTCTTATTTAAATTAGTTCACCTATTACACAATTATGTAGATACGAGTAAGTTCTATTGAATACTTATCTAAAGATCGTTTCTATGAAATCTATAGACTAGGCTCAGGCGGATGGTCTCAATAAACTTGAATTTCGAATAGGCAACTGATTTATTGTCTCAAGTCGGTTTGTTATTCCGCTATCGCACTATGACGAGGTGTTTTGGCCTTGATATCATAATTACTATATTCTATTTAAATTTAAAGCTAAGTCGAACGAGTAATTACAACTACTTAAGTGATGTATAGCGGTTTAAACAATAGCAAATTTATTGTTGCGGAATTACCTAAGTCTCGGCTCGAAATCTACTACAGAATTATGTTTTGATAAGACCAAGCTTTAAATAAAGGTTGTGGCACCTTACAAAGTAATTACTTGTTTAATTTTGATTAATGACTTCGATATTAAAGACTTTTCTTAGAGAAAACTTACTTGTAGGTGAGAGCCTATTTTTATAATAATTTCTCTGAGGCTGGATTGCATAAACAGTAAGGTTTCTTAAAGAATTTTTTAGTTATATTATTAAGAAGATACATTCAGCTATTGGTTTCGACTTTAAAGTAATCTAACTAACTCTATAATCTAAGTAACTCTGTTACGAAGTTTGTTTGATTATTCAAAGTATAAATACCTATTCATAAGAAGAAAAAGTAAATGATGCAAACTAGGGCATTCTTATGAATTGTGGAAAGAGCTGAATGTTATAAAGCATTTTTTTATGCTATAAGTGAACGGGACGGCCGGTGCGTTCACCTGGTGGTAAGTGATACGCCTGACAATGACTGAAGTAATGTTGAAGGAAATAATAACACTGCTCTGCGTCCGTCACCCAAGACAACAGATTTCAGGTCATTTATACCCGGTAATTTTACTAGCTTCAGTACCCTAACCCCGAAATACAGAAATAAAAACCTCCTATTTTATCTGGCACTGCGGTGGCACCTACCTAGACAATACATAAAATGTAAAGACGCAGAATCAGAAACGTTGAAAATGTTCTGGAAAAATATATTGTACACATTTCCAGAACGTTCTTCAATTCAATGTAGCTACAACAACTGTTTGATTCAGTCGGCAAGTTATTGATAGTCTGTTTAAAAGCGCCGTCGACGGAATTGCAACCTAAATATTACGTCCAAGTGATAGCTTTCCTAGGATGTTGTGTTTGATTTCATTTATGCAGCACTATACGAGAAAGATTCATTCCTCCCGAGAATTTCCAAGTGAAATTTCGTCAGATTGAATTGTTGATTGGTAAAAGCATATTAACAGAGCGTCGGTGGCTCAGTGGTGTGGACTGTCGCCTTCCTACCAGGAGGGCTGAGGTTCAAATCCCGACACGTACCAATGTGTTTTCGAATTTTCGAAAATATATGTACGTTATCCGACGCTTACGGTGAAGGAAAACATCGTGAGAAACCTTCATGCACGCCTACGAAGAGATTCGAAGGTTGTGTCTGAAGTCGTCCAATCCGCACTTGCCCGCGTGGACGACTAAGGCCTAAACACCCTATACGGTAGGCTCGTGCCCCTCGGTGGGGACGTTTAATGAGCTGATGATGAAAAGCATATTTAAAGTATAGTTAGTCTTGGAAATACTTTATTAAATTGATATGGTTTTCAAGTTGTCAAGCTACTTCTAGCAGAATACGTACGAAGTGATATGGCTGCCCAGGACTAATGCAATTGTTAAAGGAATCCAATGACTGTAGGTAAGTATTCTATCAACACTGCCCTGTTTTTTTGGCATTGGTCATTGGCAAATCAGATCAGAAGATAAGTCGTTACACCAAGTGATTTTACTTGCTTACTACTGTGCTATTCTAGAAACAGAAATCTATTTCTTATTATTGTTCAGTGAATATGAGTGTTTTGTTTCTATCTCAATCCTTTCCGTTTTTGTCACAATCTCTATCTATTTCGGCATTATGGGTATCTACATATACGAGCCCTAATCTGTTCAAAAAAGCCCTAAATTTATCTGGCAGGTTTTACATTTTGCTATGATCGAGCTGGTAAATGTTGTTAAAAAGAAAAAATCAAAAATAAAAGTCGTCCAATCCGCACTAGGCCCGCGTGGACGACTAAGGCCTAATCACCCTATACGAGTAGGCTCGTGCCCTCGGTGGGGACGTTTAATGAGCTAATGATGATAATGATGATGAAAAGAAAAATTAACAAAAATAGGCTCTAAGATTATCTTTAAATAAGCTACGAAAGGCTTATTCAGAGGTGGTATAACAGGTCTTTAGTGTTTGTCTTTACTTCACATGAATGAATAAGAAAATAAATAAAAAACGTGTAAATCTAGTTTAAATCTACCTCAGGTTCTGACAGTTGTATGTACTGAAAAGACTCCATGACATTATGAATAAAGTACGAAGTTCCGGTCATTGGTTAACATTCACCTAAGAATTGATAGCAAGAATATATTCACTTATAAAACATTAAGTAACCTGACACCTCAAACACTAAAATATAATTATAATGACTAAAGACTACGTGAGATTTAGTTCCTCGCAGACGACCTTACGCTCTGTCGGTCTCAGGTATGGCAAGATTGATTGTTATCTCGCAACCTTCAGTGCTCTGGAAAACAAGGATCCCTCCGACACAGATACAAACCCTTCGAGGTCCGAAAAGGGTCAAATACTGATGTCACACCTAATGTATTAACAACTCCCCGTTTGTATTATTTATGGGGTGGTATTCACTTTGACTAATTGAGTAATTATTTAACGTAATCGATACGTGGCTGTTTCCGCTGTGTTATTCGCTTACTGAGAAATATATGGAATGGTTTTGTTAAATATTTAGTGTTTAATATTACCATTTTCTATTCTATTGGCTCACATTAAGCTCGCTGGATAAAAAGACAAATGACGAAGCTGTACTTTATGGCTCTTGAACCTTGGTGATATTAAATAATATTAGTTTTGGTTAAATATATCTTTGATTTAAAGTTGTAGTTACCTCATATGACATTTGTAAACTGATTACTTATATGTGAAGATTTGTAATTAGTCCTACTCTTATCATATGTTTTACTTTAATATATATAATATAGTGTCTTTTGAAACTGTGAATCTTCCAAAAATAAATAATAAATAATAGATTTCAGATATAAATATAAGGATAAAAACCTTTTTAAAATTAAAATGTTTGCAATTAGGTCGACAGCTCATCTCGTGGTCAATGAAACTTACGCCTTTCATGCACCTAATCTAACCTAAATAAGGGACCACAGTAGAGTAAATTTAGACGTAATATCCATAAATTTCATTAGGAATAATATGGATGAAATGATATATATAAGGATGAAACAAATCCTTATTTACTTTCGCACGAAGTAAGTCAATTGAGCCGAGAACGCTCTATCAATAGCATAGAGTCTATGCAATGCTTGCATGGATGTTGTCTACACTACAGAACTCATCTGCTCAAACGGCCATCGGTCCTGCGATATTCATGGCCGGCCCTCTGCTAGGTACTTCAAGTTTGCTGAACCGGCGATGATATACTCGACTGAAAGTTTTATTCCTGAGGTATACATCGATCATAGCTTGCTCCATTACCTATTATTAATTGATTTGTTTATTATATTAATAGTGGACAAATTATAAGCGTTTTGTTTGAAATTTATCCATTATTGCAGTATTTTCGAACAGATACGACCTGCAGACCTTCAAGAAAAGAGCGTACTCTTGTTTAAAAAGCCGGCAACGTATTTTGTAGCTTCTTTGGTGTTGCAAATGTCCATTGGCGGCAGTATTCATTTTTCATCAGGTGATCTGTCTGCTCGTTTGCCCCCTATGTTATGAAAAAAAAATGGGTCGCTGACAAAGTAGAATATTTTATTGAATAAAATACTTTTTTTCTAATATGCTAAACTTAGCAGAAAAACATTGAAAACCAACACATATTATTATCACAAAATTATTTGAAAACTTTGTGCTTGCATATTTTCAGCATTATTTTAACAATAATATTTTTAGTATTATTATCGCAATATTGGTGGTAATAAAATTGTTTTGAGTGACGATAATCATTCAAAGCAACTGTGTTTTATTACAGTTCTTTCTCATTGTCTGTAACATCAAGTCTACATTGTAAACGTCTAGGGAGACTTAGTTACAGGATGGGTCTTACATTTTTATGAGTTGACTGGTAAGAGTTTACACATTAGAGTGGCCAGACGTTTTGATAACGGTTTAACACTTAGTTTAGTTAAATTAAATAACTATATCTTAAACATAAGATAACTGGAAAAAATCTATTTTAACAACGACCACAGCACTCAAATTTGAAATTTTTACCCTGAAGAAAACGAACCCCGTTTTATCACTGCTTATTCATTAGAAAAAACGCTCATCTCGGAACAAAAGANCTATGTTATGAAAAAAAAAATGGGTCGCTGAAAAGTAGAATATTTATTGAATAAAAATACTTTTTTCTAATATGCTAAACTTAGCAAAAACATTGAAAACCAACAAATATTATTTATTCACAAAATTATTTTGAAAACTTTGTGCTTGCATATTTCAGCTATATTTGAACAATAATATTTTTAGCATCGACTTTGGTGGAATAAAATTGTTTTGAGTGACGATAAATCATTCAAGCAACTGTGTTTACTACAGTTCGTTTCTCATTGGTCTGTAACATCAAGTCTACATTGTAAACGTCTAGGGAGATTTAGTTACAGGATGGGTCTTACATTGTTTATGAGTTGACTTGGTAAGAGTTTACACATAGAGTGGCCATGACGTTTTGGATAATCGGTTTAGACACTTAGTTTGAGTATATTAAGATAATTATATCTTAAACATAGGATAACTGGGAAATAAATGTCTGATTTTAACAACGACCACAACACTCAAAATTTGACAACGGTAGAAGGACGTAATTACCCTGAAAAAACGAACCCCGTTTAGTCACTGCTTTATTGCATTAGAAAAAACGCTCATCTCGGAACAAAGATCGTGAACAAAAGATAAAAAACAACTCGCTGAATAAAACACCGAAGCATGTACCTCAGTGCGATTCTCCCGGCCGACATATTATGGACTTGCCATTATGTAAATTTTTGCTTGCGCCCAAACCATTTACCGTGCGAGATATTTCGCGGAGCACGTACCAACTGAATGTAACATTTATATACTGGAGTAACTTGCGGTCAACACCCATCATTCTTTATCTGCACTACTTTGTCTATTATAAAAATAAATGTTAAGATACGGAATACATTTCTGGTATCTTGATAGTAAAGGAGGAATTATGAAGTTGATTTTTGGAACTAGGCATTAACTGATAATTCATGTAAAGAGATGTCTTACTCACCTGCCCATAAAAACAAATTTTGACTTGAGTTGATTTAAATAATAATTAAATAACTCTCCATTTACATTCACACAGCGCTATCAGTCCCACACTAAGGAGCTTGTAGTTAAGATACTAAACAATTCATAAACACATTTATATATTTTTTTTTACGAAAACATACATAATATTATACAACAAAGTGATCCTATAAGGGTTCCGTTTTTTTCCTTTTGAGGTACGGAACCCTAAAAAATCATCCAGACCTTTTCAAACAGACATGTTCATGCACACAAATGTTTGTAATGCCCGGGGATCCAACCGGAACCCCCTTGGTGTAATAAAAAAGATAAAAAGAGTAACTCGAGTTTCTTGCCGGCTCTTCTTGAAGATCCTACTTATTCCGAACCGGTGGAAGAGTAAAAAAATGATAATAATAACAATTGACGATTCAAAAGTATCTGTAACAGATTTATTTGAAAAATATTTTTTCTTTCTTTCTTTCTTTAATAGCCGACGTCACGACCATTACACAACATAAATTGTCGAAATTCGAGATAAGATAATCGAGTAAAGTGAATGAAACAAAAGTTTCTTTTATCAGAAAAATAGTCATCTCAGTAACAATAAAAAATATTGACAAGCATGACATCAGTTAAATGTTTTGAATAATTAGGGAAATAATTGAAAACAGACTTAACTGGCTTAGACATAACAGGATCTAATAAAGATCATGAATAATTTTAATGACGCGTAAGTGTCAGGACGTGAAACTTACGCGTTTTTATGAACGATACTCTTCGGTCACAGTTATTACTTAGCACAAAACACTTTACATGTGATTATCACTATAAATCGGTGATAAAAATAGAAATGTAATATATCACATTGAGAATAAGCAGTATACTTTACGTTACAAGTAGTCTCGATTATCAAAAGCACTCATTACCAATTAATTTGTTTAAATTTAACACAGACGTATTGACAATGTCGCGCGGTAAGCGAGCGAATTTTACTGACTGCAGATTAGATGCGAATTTGCGGATTAGATGGCCAAATTAATTGTAAGAAACCATTTTAGCGGTAAATGGTCTTCATAATAAGGAAGCTTTTGTCAAATGACAAGGATGTCAATCTCCTCAATTTTGACTGAATTGGGTTACGCGACAGGCAATCGATTATGCCAAATGTTGTTACTTGACTTGGTACCATAAGATTATAAGATAAATGAAATAAAGACACATGTACATTGAGTTTAATACTACATGTACTTAAAATCACAGAAACAACACAAAAAAACATTAAAATAACAGTATCTGGTACTATGAGTGTACTACTTTATAACTTAACATGTTCCTTAACTTTTTCTAGTTGCTTCTAGAATTCTATTAAATAATTTTTACCTACGAGATTTCACTTTCGTTTTTTCTAGAGCGGATGCGGTGTTGCCAGTTATCACGTTGCAGCCATAAATCTGGCAGTAGGTACAACACGTGGAAACGATTTCCAACAGGAAACACTCGAGATGGTATTTCATTTAGCACTTACGGGTTTCTCAATTTGTTTTCATGTATAAACGAGTATGTACTTGTGATTTTAGTCGGATAGATAAAGACTGCTTGCAGAGATGTCGATGTTACAATCGCTGTGTGGACCAAAGAGGAGAATAAGGAATGAGTAGTTATTTAGGCGATGGAGATATTTATGAGAAAACTAAAGTTACCAACAACGCTCGCCGGATCAGCAAGTTGAAGTAATAGTGAGCCGGTCACGTATATCGCAGAAACGATGACCGTTGGAGCAGACGAGTTCTGTAGCGCAGAACGCGTAATATTATATGAATATGAGTATTGCACAAGAAGAAAAATACAAAAATAACTAGTTATTATAACAAAGCAATGAATAATAGGTTTTATTCTTTAAGTGTAAGCATTTTAACATTTTTTTTATTCAAATAAAATGTAATTATGAAAATAACTCTGATTATGAAAAATATTAAGATGTGACCACAGTTTAAATTTCTCAACACATTAAAGGACTTATTTACGTTAGAGATTTGTATTATGCAGTTTTGATTAATGTTTTGATATGTATCTGCCTCTAAAACCGCTTGGAATTCCTTGGAGTTCGTAATTTTACTACCTTGTTAGTTTCCAAAAATGCTCAGTGCCCCGAAAAAGCCGGCGCAAACTAAACCTATCGGGAGACGCCTCTAGCTTGCCAGTGATGCAACTTTAAAATATACCGAGGTATATATTACGAAATTTTATCCGTGATGGGATTTAATGCAATTTTTTTTTATGTTATATGTGTACAGGACGGTCTGGACGCTCACCTGATGGTAAGTGATGCGCCAGACCATGACAGAGCGGCATTAAAGTAGATCAATGCCGCACTGCGCCTGTCACCCGAGACAACAGATGTTAGGTCTCTTATACCCGGTAATTTCACTAGCTACAGTGCCCTCATCCCGAAACACAAAAGTGCATAACACTCCTGTTTCACGGGATGATATCTGGCACTGCAGTGGTACCTACCTAGACGACTCAGTATCGAGTGTACCACCTAGTATTACCTTTACAAAACAAGGTTTATATGCAATGCTTTAGCATGTACAAGAGCTCACTCGACACCGGTTTAATTCATTATCATCATCATCAGCTCATTATACGTCCCCACCGAGGGTGACGAGCCTATCCATATACGGTGTGTATAGGTCTAAGTCGTCCACGCGGGCCTAGTGCGGATTGGCCGACTTCACGCACAACCTTTGAATCTCTTCTCAGGCGTGCGCAGGTTTTCATTCACCGTAAGAGCGTAGGATAACGTACATATAATTTCGAAAACACATTGGTACGTGGCCAGATTTGAACCTGCGCTCTCCCGGTCGGATGACAACAGTCCACACCATTGAGCCACCGGCGCTCTATTGAAATAAATAATAATTATATTTGTTTATATATATAATTATATTATATTTGTTTGATATCAAAAGATGAAATCAAATCGAATGGGAAACAACAGTAAATTTGTTATAAAGTGATTCTTTTGATAATTATCAAACTTAACTAGCTTTTTATTCAATAATACAAAATGGTATGAAGTGTCGACACAATATATAGCGAAATTACCGCGTATAGGAGACCTAACATCTGTTGTCACTTATTGTTGTATTTATGACATAAAATTATTCATTAAAATGTTGACCTTACCGCGTCATTAAAAGGGTACAAAATCAAAAGCACGTGCGGACTGTGTCACTATGACATGTAGCGAGATACGTTATTATTATATGTATATAATTATGCATGAAAGTTTTGCTCAACTGACACGATGGGCAGAAGTTTTTGTAATTATTTAATTTATTTTTTTATTACATCTTCATTTTAAATTCAATTGTAAATTATTATTTATTAATTCAATTGTTAATGTACTTATAAATATAAAACGGAC
The DNA here is from genome assembly GCA_019425675.1 of Leucinodes orbonalis. NCBI lineage: Eukaryota > Metazoa > Arthropoda > Insecta > Lepidoptera > Crambidae > Leucinodes > Leucinodes orbonalis. The sequence goes on from PQWD01004529.1 coordinate 22,080, forward strand.
AAATAATAAAATTAAACCATGTACTCTATAATATCACTTACATCTTGAAAAGGTAAATTTGGAACTAGCAATGATAACTGCTACTTAGTATGTGTGACTTGTATACCACTGTTACAAATTGAAGTAAATAAATGAATTATAAATTATTGCTGCGGACAATTTTTGAGTGAGGTAGTGCATCAGTTAGTTTATTGTTTAGCTAAGGTTGGATAGCCCTGAATTCTCACGAATGTTTCCCTTTCGTTTTCTGTTATATAGAGTTGTGTGAAAGCGCGCTTTTTTCCGTGAGGCAACGCTCCCTTGGGAGCTCCGCTGCCTTCGCCGGGTTATTTAAGTTACACGCAAGCTGCTATTTGTAAATACTTTTTTGCAACGTATTGGATATTTTTGGTATTTCTGTATTATGTTTTGAATGTTTGGGATTTTTCATAATCATTGATTGAGTCGGATTTGATGGTGACTTTGGTAGGAAGTCGATTTTTCTGGAAATTAAAAAGGTTTCATTATTTTATATTTTTGGTCTATCATTTCTTAGTACTTTACTTTTAGAGTGTGACAGTTCGCTATTGAATGTCATGGCCAATTTTATAGCTTTGTTGTGTGTGTGGAAAATTAGTGCCGGTCCTATATTAAGTCCTACGGATCCAATACAAAAATACAATATCGTACATATTACTTGTAATATTATGGTACATTTATATGTTCAACGTTTGGGGCTTAACCGACAAGTGTAGAAAATAATAAAATCGAACATAATCTCGGTCTCTTCTGTGATAAAATTTAATTATTTTTATTTCACAAACTGTATCAGCTTAGCTTTCAGTCTTACGAAACTTGTATAAATAAAATATGTAAAGAACAGTCAACCAATAAATAATTATGAAATGACGGAGACTTATTTTCAAGCAGAGGAAGGTGATAGCTTGAATTGTATGAAATGATAAAGAAGGTCATCCAGACCCTTGTTTACCGGCTGTCGACTACTCTTTTTGTAAATGTAGAAAAGTTACCAATGTCGCTCATGATAAACGCCTGATTTTAAAACCAGTATCCAGTAATTGCACTATATGATATGATGTAACAACGCTATAACAACCTTTTCTACGCAGAAGGATTCGAAGATTAAGGTTTAGCTGGTGACCTTATACTGGGTCGTTCTCAAGTAAAATTTCCCTTACATTCCGGCACCATACATAGCAAATGAAACGGCTTCGCCCTCGACAGGTGTAGGGCAGGGCGCAGAGAATAATTCGCAATGTTTCACCCTAAATACTTAATTGGATGGTTGAACCGACGCTTAATAAATGTTGCCTAAAAATCATTAGCTTGCAGCACCAGGAATTCCACTCAGAGGGACGACGGCGTACACATAAATGTTTAATTCAAGCCGAAATAAACACCGGAAGATAGGGCGAGCAGCGAGTGTTACTGGGACATGGAAATTTTGCAATGTAGATAATAAAATAAATAAATATACACTAAGCCTGTATGGGTCAAAACTAGACATAAATACAGTGCCATTTAGTCCATAACTAAACATCTGTTTAGTTATGGACGAAATGTTTTGTGCCCATAGTATTACAGCCTGTAATACTATGGGCACAAAACAATTGATCACCATACTTAATATACTTTTTTCTGTCCATCACATCCGCTCACTAAACACCGAGGGGCACGAGACTACCCGTATAGGGTGCATAGGCCTAGTCACGCA